>OX465116.1:13446976-13536753 GCA_949987565.1 Luidia sarsii
CATTAACTTTCCGAAAATACAACAAAAAGAAAAATTGAATTTTTTTTTATCGAATTGAGAAGATACTTTGACTTCAGGCGTTACTAACTCGAAAAGTGTTTTGGTGGGATATTCCTCATATTCCTCAAGTTCGGTTACCAATACCATCACATTTACAGCGGTACAGCGGGAAAACATCGACACACAATTTGGGATCCATGTTAAGAATTTAAGAATTTAAGAATTTAAGAATTTAAGAATTTAAGAATTTAAGAATTTAAGAATTTAAGAATTTAAGAATTTAAGAATTTAAGAATTTAAGAATTTAAGAATTTAAGAATTTAAGAATTTAAGAATTTAAGAATTTAAGAATTTAAGAATTTAAGAATTTAAGAATTTAAGAATTTAAGAATTTAAGAATTTAAGAATTTAAGAATTTAAGAATTTAAGAATTTAAGAATTTAAGAATTTAAGAATTTAAGAATTTAAGAATTTAAGAATTTAAGAATTTAAGAATCTAAGAATCTAAGAATTTAAGAATTTAAAAATTTAAGAATTTAAGAATTTAAGAATTTAAGAATTTAAGAATTTAAGAATTTAAGAATTTAAGAATTTAAGAATTTAAGAATTTAAGAATTTAAGAATTTAAGAATTTAAGAATTTAAGAATTTAAGAATTTAAGAATTTAAGAATTTAAGAATTTAAGAATTTAAGAATTTAAGAATTTAAGAACTTAAGAATTTAAGAATTTAAGAATTTAAGAATTTAAGAATTTAAGAATTTAAGAATTTAAGAATTTAAGAATTTAAGAATTTAAGAATTTAAGAATTTAAGAATCTAAGAATTTAAGAATTTAAGAATTTAAAAATTTAAGAATTTAAGAATTTAAGAATTTAAGAATTTAAGAATTTAAGAATTTAAGAATTTAAGAATTTAAGAATTTAAGAATTTAAGAATTTAAGAATTTAAGAATTTAAGAATTTAAGAATTTAAGAATTTAAGAATTTAAGAATTTAAGAATTTAAGAATTTAAGAATTTAAGAATTTAAGAATTTAAGAATTTAAGAATTTAAGAATTTAAGAATTTAAGAATTTAAGAATTTAAGAATTTAAGAATTTAAGAATTTAAGAATTTAAGAATCTAAAATTTAGTGGGCCTGACGTTTCGATCCTAGCAGGACCTTTCTCAAAGGCCTTTGAGAAAGGTCCTGCTAGGATCGAAACGTCAGGCCCACTAAATTTTAGATTTACATTTTGGTAATTTTAGTCAGTAAGCAGTTTGCAACATTTTTGTATATCACCTTAAGAATTTAAGAATTTAAGAATTTAAGAATTTAAGAATTTAAGAACTATACATACAAGACGCCTTTTTAAATACGCAGTGGCTGTTGTTACGGCAGTCGTCCGTGTGGTTCCCTGACTCGATTGTATTTCGTCAGCATTGCAGGCTGGTTGAACCAGTCTATTAGCTGATAGTCTGGTTCCAAGAGCTAAACATCCTGACAAATACTGTTAAGTCAGGGAACCACACGGACGACTGTCGTAACAAAAGCCACTGCGTTTAAAATACGTTTACCTCGTAATTCCTTAAATTATATATTGATAGGTATATCTTTATGTGGAATGATTATCCTAAAATGTGTTTTTAAAGGCCCAATTTAACATTGGGAAGATCGGGAAACATCGATGTCCACAGATTTCCTTCTAATTTACACAGTTTGTAGATGGTCATGATATAATCCTCATGTTGTTTTGCATTTTTCTACTTTCTCAGATTACCATTTGAACTAAAACCTTCGCAGTATTGTTTTTTGGGAATGTTTAATGGTTTAGCACACAAACTGTGGCAATCGTTTGATCTTTACCAATGTTGTATAGGGCCTTTAATATCGGTGTTTGTCTCGCTTGCTTAATATTCATAATATTTTGTAAGCGATTAATTTCACTCAATTCAAACCCAATTTCTCAGTCACATAATATGATTAAACGCTTAAAGCAAATCAATAATTCGTTCTTATTAACTTCAATCGCTGCAGCTTGTGCTGTAATTATTTATTTGTTCAGCTTTATGTTAATGTTTAATGATTGAATTAATATTATCTTTATCATTGTGTTGACTATTTCATTTTCATTTTTATGTATCATGTGACCCGGTACAGCATAATGAGGAATAACCCTCACTTTTGAGATTTTGAGATTTTTTAATGATGTGAAAGAGTATACCATTAGCTTTCAAATGATATCCAAATTATTTCCGTGTGAACTTTGTTGTATATAGTACAAGGGGACTTCGCTCGTTCATTTGGTACCAGACACAATATAGCAGCGCCATTCTAACTCCTCGAAAGCGGCCATTCAAAAAGACAGGATCTTTATATTTTCATGAAAACAGTACACAAACACTACCCCGAAATCCTCGGTTTATTTCTCCTTATTTAGAGACGGATTTGGTAAAATCCTTTGGACATAATATCCTCCAATACATTAACTTTCCGAAAAAAAAAAAAATAATAACATTTATTTTCTAATCGAATTGAGAAGATACTTTGACTTCAGGCGTTGTTTACTCGAAAAGTGTTTTTGGTGGGATATTCCTCATGTCGCTGTGCCGGGTCACATATTGTATTACTTTCATTTCATCGTTTGGTTTCTCCGTGTGTGAATTAACCGCGTGTTCCCGTGCTATCTTTATCTATCGCATTCCCAGGGAGCCTGCACTAGACAAGCCACGCTTCATTACGGGCCCTCTCAATATCCACCACTCGGCTTCAGCAAATACTATACCTTAAAATTATGGTACGTCAAATAATTATTCAACCCGGATTGATGTTGAAATGAAGTCAAACTAAGTCAGAAAGAAAATCAATGGGTTGCAACCCATCGTTCGCATCTAGGTGTTGTACATTGTACGTACATGGACATGGACGTGTAAAATACATAATTAATGGCGCCAGTCAAATTTAAACAACACGAGCGGAGTGGTTTGCCCGTGACATAGAAGAGACCGGACGGACGAGCTGACTTCCACGGAGGTCGGAAAATAATTATACGGAGAGTCCGAGTCCGAGTTCGAGTCCGAGTCCGAGTCCGAGTCCGAGTCCGAGTCCGAGTCCGAGTCCGAGTCCGAGTCCGAGTCCGAGTCCGAGTCCGAGTCCGAGTCCGAGTCCGAGTCCGAGTCCGAGTCTGAGTCCGAGTCCGAGTCCGAGTCCGAGTCCGAGTCCGAGTCCGAGTCCGCGTCCGAGTCCGAGTCCGAGTCCGAGTCCGAGTCCGAGTCCGAGTCCGAGTCCGAGTCCGAGTCCGAGTCCGAGTCCGAGTCCGAGTCCGAGTCCGAGTCCGAGTCCGAGTCCGAGTCCGAGGCCGAGTCCGAGGCCGAGTCCGAGGCCGAGTCCGAGGCCGAGGCCGATTTCGAGGCCGAGTCCGAGGCAACAGTCATTCCAGCCTGCCGCTTTGAACTACCGTCAGTAGTAACAGTAATTTCTACAGGGCTTCAAAGGGAAGGGAACGTGAAACGGATAGTCAAACGTTTTCACCAGTCGTGAACAAATTGCCCGAATTGTCGAGGGTCCAAAGAAGTCGATGCTAGAGAAAACAAGGCCACGTCGCTCTCTAGCATTGCAGTTTAAATAGATTTTTTATTAAATTTCCCAAGAGAGGGAGTCAGTAAGTTATATGACTAAACCACAGGACTGGCGCGCTAACGGGTTTGAAGTACCATTTTCCATTTTCAATTACAATTCTATTCATCGGCTATATTATTGGAATGGGAGTTTGCGGAGAGCAAAACCATCAAATTAGGTCTCGTGCAGATGAGGAAAAAACTTGTCGGTTGAGCGGTTGATTGGGAATGCGGCTTTCTTTGAAAAGGTGGAGGAGGAGGAGGAGGAGGAGGAGGAGGAGGAGGAGGAGGAGGAGGAGGGGGGGAGGAGGAGGGGAGGAGGAGGAGGAGGAGGAGGAGGAGGACGAGGAGGACGAGGAAGAGGAGGAGGAGGAGGAAGAGGAGAAGGAGGAAGAGGAGGAGGAGGAGGAAGAGGAGAAGGAGGAGGAGGACGGAGTCTTGGGTTGGGGGAAGGAAATCATTGTATTAATGATGTCCCTGGGGTGCAACCTCCTCAACTACAAGTGGAACGACTGCTATCTCTCTCCCTCTCTCCCTCTCTCTCTCTCCCACTCTCTCTCCTTTTCTCTCTCTCTCTACCACTCTCTCTCCTTCTCTCTCTCTCCCCCTCTCTCTCTCCCTCTCTCACCCCCTCTCTCTCTATCTCTATCTTTCTCTCCTCTCTCTCTCCTTCTCTCTCTCTCTCTCTCCCACTCTCTCTCCCACTCTCTCTCTTTCTCTCTCTCTCTCTCCCACTCCCTCTCCTTCTCTCTCTCTCCCACTCTCTCTCCTTCTCTCCCTCTCTCTCTCCCACTCTCTCTCCTTCTCTCTCTCTCTCTTCCACTCTCTCTCCTTCTCCCTCTCTCTCTCCCACTCTCTCTCCTTCTCTATCTCTCTCTCTCCCTCTCTCTCTCTATATCTCTCTTTCTCTCCTCTCTCTCTCCTTTCTCTCTCTCTCCTCTTTCTCTCCTCTCTCTCTCCTCTCCCTCTCTACTCTCTCTCTCCTCTCTCTCCCCTCTCTCTCCCTCCCTCTCTCTGCTCTCTCTCCTCTCTCTCTCTCCTCTCTCTCTGCTCTCTCTCTCCCATCTTTCTCTCTCTCCCCTCTCTCTCTCTCTCTCTCTCTCTCTCCTCTCTCTCTCTCTCTCTCTCTCTCTCTCTCTCTCTCTCTCTCTCTCTCTCTCTCTATGTCTCAGCCTATCAGAATCTGCTCCCTCTGGTTCCGGCAATATCACCACCCCGACACGGTCGAACGAGTCGAACGTCCGACACGGCGACACCCCCTCCCCCCCCCCCCCCCCCCGAGCCGCTGCAACACCCCTTTCCGGGCCCCCCGATAATGAACTGATAAAAAAGTCCGGCCAGGTCAGCGAAGCACTTCGCTATCCTTCGGCCGGGAGACCTTTCCCTGTCCATCAATAAAGCTCGTTTGCCCAATGACCCAAACGGTGTCCCGTTCAAGTCCAGGGGAGAAATACATGTAAATAAATTAGGCGAACCGAAAGGCCCACCGCGTCGATCGAAGGGGTTTTGGCTCGTTCAAGGCCGAAGAGCAAACGCATTAAAAATTTGATTAGGACCAGCATCCAAAGGACGGGCACTTAGCGGACGACGGTGCTTTTAATTACACCATCAAGCCACCCATCGAGCTATCCATCTATCATAGCTATCTACCTGCCCTCGCCGACCCGAGAGGGAAATGTGTAATGCGGATGCCCTGTCTGTCACTCCGCTAGAAATACCTGGGGTCGATTTCACTGAGCTGCTTGAGCGTGAACATTTTTATCAGCGTCCCCTCTATCTCCGCCTCCTCTCTTTCTCTCTCTCGCTCTCCCCTCTCTCTCTCCTCCATCTCTCTCCTCTCTCCCTCCTCTCTCTCTCCCTCCCTCTCTGCCCTCTTTCTTTATCTGTCCCCTCTCTCTCTCTCCCCTCTCGCTCCCCCTCTCTCTCCCCTCTCTCTCTCCACATCCCTCTCTCTCCCTAGCTTTCTACCCCTCCCCTCTCCCCTCATTCTCTCCCTCTCCCTCTCCCTCTTCCTCTCCCACCTCACTCCCCTCCTTCTCTCTTACCCCGTGCCTCCAGATCGAACAGGAGGAGGACGTGGACAGCTTCCCTTACGGTCGGACCTCTCTCCCCTCTCTCTTTCTTATTTCACCTCTCTATCTCCTCTATCTCTCGTTCCACATTTCTCTATCTCCTCTGTCTCTCGTTCCACATTTCTCTATCTCCTTGAGTTCTCTCCCCATCTCTCTCCTCTCTGCCCTATCTGCCCTCTCTCCTCTCTCTATATCCTTCTCTGTCTGCCTCCCCTTCTCTTCCTCCTCTCTCCCCTCTCTCTCCTTCCACCTCTTTCTCTCTCTCTCCCCCTCTCCTCTCTCTCCTTCCACCTCTCTCCTCCCTCTCTCTCCCCCTTTCTCTCTCTCTTTCTCCCTCTCCCCTCTCCTCTCTCTCCTTCCACCTCTCCCTCCCTCTCTGTCTCTCTCCCCTCTCTCTCCCCTCTCCTCTCTCTCCTTCCACCTCTCCCTCCCTCTCTGTCTCTTTCCCCTCTCTCTCCCCTCTCCTCTCTCTCCTTCCACCTCTCTCCTCCCTCTCTCTCCTCCGCTTTCTCTCTTTCTCTCTCTTCCTCTCTCTCCCCTCTTTCCCCCTCTCTCTATCCCCTCTCTCTTCCTCTTCCTCTCCCTTTCTCCGTCAACCTCTCCCTCTCTCCTCTCTCTCTCTCTTTATATCTCGTCTCACAGCCTCTCTCTCTCATATAGATATCTTTCTCTCTTTATCTCGTTTCCGAGTCCCCAATTAATTTATGCTCTAATTTAGGCGATGCCAAGACCACTATTTTCGGGGCTCCGGGAACGTCCAGGCTAGCGGAGATCGCGGCGTGTGGAGGGCCCATCTGCCGCGCTGCTTCTCCGTCACAATTATCGCCGCTCCGTCCCTACTCCCATGTCAATTCGGCCCGACAGTAAGCACTAAAAATGGCTCTGTATATATATATATATATATATATATATATATATATAGCCTTGGCTCTGTGCTCTGGAAAGCGAAGAACCCGCTCGATATATGTGACCCGGCACAGCGACATGAGGAATATCCCACCTAAACACTTTTCGAGTAAACAATGCCTGAAGTCCAAGTATCTTCTCAATTCGATAAAAAAAAAATCTTTTTTTTTTCGGAAAAGTAATGTATTGGAGGATATTATGTCCAAAGGATTTTTCCGAAATCCGTCTCTAAATGTTGAAAAAAAAGAGGATTTCGGGGAGTGTTTGTGTACTGTTTTCATGAAAATGTAAAGTTCCTGCCTTTTTGAATGACCGCATTCGAGGATTTAGAGTGGTGCTGCTATATTGTGTCTGGTACCAAATGAACGAGCGAAGTCCTCTTGTACTATTTACAACAAAGTTCACACGGAAATAATTTTGATATCATTTGAAAGCTATTGGTATACTCTTTCACATCATTAGAAAATCTCAAAATCTCAAAAGTGGGGGTTATTCCTCATTATGCTGTGCCGGGTCACATATACCGGCCATTGTGCCACTCAGAATCAAGTCGTCTTCGGTGACTTGGTTTATACATCTACCACGCTGTCTAACAAACGAAAAGCCCTTTCTACACGAGAATAAAAAAATGAGCGCCATTTTCGCACTTCACTTGCGCTCTCTCGTCTGACAAAATACCCAAATCCGAAATAGACCGTGTAACTCTCGTGGTGAAAAAAAGGTCACCGTACACTTCCCGGGCACCTCCGCGCCGCCTGCTATAGGAGATTAACGCGTGCCCAATTTTGAATACATTATTACATAATGAAGAAAGCCTCTTTCCAACTAAAAACCCAGATTTATGGATTAAGTATATTCAAAATATAAGAACGAGCAAAACAAAAAACCTACAAAAAATGAGAATACGGCAGAGAAAACGAATAAATAGAACCAGACCTTCATCTTCCGGTTGTAAGTACAGTATTGCGAATACGGCCCGACTGCGGTACGCGACGTGAGCATTACTTCTTGTATCCACGGACGTATAATTCATAAAACGTGCTGCTTGTTTCGCGCCGAAGTTGGTGTGGTTCGCATTCGGGCCAGAAAAGCGCCTTGTACTGTACTGTACATATGGATACCGTACATGTAAACAAAATGATACAAAATCAAAACACAAACGTAAAAACGTGCAAAATCACGCACTTAACACATTGTATTTTAATATTTTATTCCTAAAAGACTATTCTAATAGTTTAAACTGCTTCAATCGGCGCGATACAAAATATTTTAACAAAAACGTTCGCCGCTCCACGCTTTACCTCCTATCCGAGGGAATCTCGGGGGTAACACGTACATTCTCGAGGCCAGCTTACACGGTCTATTCAACAATTGCCAATCAAAGAAATATTAACGTGCATATGCATGCATACAGAAACACACGGTAATGAGCAATGGAAACATCAGAGACATGCGTGTACAGCAAATAGCCCTTTTGCACATGCTTATTGCATTGGTGAACTTTTGTTTCTTCAAGGAATGATTTTGGACACCATGAGGTGGCAAGTCTTAGGGACAAACACCTAAGGTGGTCCATCGGACGTGTGAGTTGAGCCGTCTCATAGTTTAATATGCTGGGCAAACCCTGGCCGACGCACTCTGCAAAATGTGACCCGGCACAGAGACATGAGGAATATTCCACCAAAACTCTTTTCGTCTAAACATCGCCTGAAGTCAAAGTATCTTCTCAATTCGATAAAAAAAAACCACTTTTTTTAGTTTTTTTCCCGGCAAGTTAATGTATTGGAGGATATTATGTCCAAAGGATTTTTCCGAAATCCGTCTCTAAATGTTGAAAAAACGAGGATTTCGGGGGAGTGTTTGTGTACTGTTTTCATGAAAATGTAAAGTTCCTGCCTTTTTGAATGGCCGCTTTCGAGGAGTTAGACTGGTGCTGCTATATTGTGTCTGGTTCCAAACGAACGAGCGAAGTCCCCTTGTACTATTTACAACAAAGTTCACACGGAAATAATTTTGATATCATTTGAAAGCTAATGGTAGACTCTTTCACATCATTAGAAAATCTCAAAATCTCAAAAGTGGGGGTTATTCCTCATTATGCTGTGTGTTTAGCATAATTTATAGCCTTCACTCTTGACGCTGTGGCGCGGTATAATTACGTGACCTCAGATGGCGTAATGAGGCATCTACTCCAGACGTCCTTGTCGAAATTAGCGCCGTCGAATTTCAAAGTACTGTCAAAATGCATGCTGAAATCAATTTAATTTGGTTTGCATTTTCAGACGGCTTAAGGCCGCCGCGCACGAGAGAATGTGTGCTGAGCAAACATTCTCTCGAGGTCGTTAGCTCAGCACGTAGCTCACCGTGTGCGCTGAACTTTTAGTGAGATTTCTGCCTCAAGAGGCCGTGTGACCAATATCTATCCTGTTTGATTTGTTTGCCTCGCGTGGATGAAAACTCATCGTGTGCGGCGACTTGAGCTACGAGCTGAGCACAAAAAGATAACAACTGGCCAATGAAAGCGCACGCTCTGTTCACGTGATGGCTTCCAAAAAATAGATTTGTATGCTCAGCACGTAGCTCAAGTCGCCGCACACGATGAGTTTTTTATCCACGAGAGAGGAACAAAATCAAACAGGATAGATATTGGTCTCACGGCCTCTTGAGGCAGAAATCTCACCAAAAGTTCAGCGCACACGGTGAGCTACGTGCTGAGCTGATGACCTCGAGAGAATGTTTGCTCAGCAGATAGCTCTCGTGTGCGGCGGCCTTTAGGTATGGACTCTTGTCAAAAAGATCATCGGTTGGGTATCAGATGATATGACCTGTTCGATGTCGTTTCCACCGGATAGCCATCGTGTATATTTCACCCCAGAGTCCAGTACAATCGGCTTTCTACCGGGGGAAAATGTTATCGGTCGGATTAATTCAACCGGCACTCAACCGATCATCTTTTCGACAAGAGACCTATATCATCTGTTCAAAGGAATTTATCAACAAACGTATGGAAATATTTAAAAATTGGGGAATTGGTAAGTGTGTCTGCACGTACGATGCAATCGCACGCGTGCTGTGTGCATGACCTCACAAATTTAGAGTCGTTTTTCTAAAAAAAAAGGAGGGTTTCCGTGACTACGCGTATTTCTCGCGTGGTAACTTTGGATATAAGCGACTTCATCGGAAGGGTAATTGAGGTACCCTTTGCGGTGCAGGGGAAAAATCTCGGAAAATCTCGGGGAAAAAAATTGGACGAGAGTCCTCATTATGCAGTACCGGGTCACACGTACTCTGTCGCGGCACTGTGCAGGTGTCACGCGCACCGTCAATACGGCGTCCCCCCGACAACGGACTAGAGATCGCGCGCTGTGGCCCGAAACGGTACACCTGGCTATTCTCAGAGCCACGCACCAACGAATGCGCTGTCACTGCAAACCTTCCCCATTTTTTTTTTTTTTTTTGGGGGGGGACATAATAATGTGTAAACCCCTTCTATTTGTACAGGACAGTGCAAAGTGTTTACGCTGAGGCCAGCACCCAAATCCGGGTGCCAGCAACAAGTACAATCCTGCGGCCGCCCAGAAGCAAGTGGGTAGACCAAAATCCTGCATAAAGAATCGAAACCACGGGCTCCGTACGCGGCGAACTGCCACGCTTGGTTTAATCTGTCGCAGGATACAATGGTGCAAACTTCACAATGCCTTCATAACAAAAACACGAATGCCAGTGAACTTGAGTACAAAAAAAATAATGACCCCTCTTTTGCATATCGCGTGTACAATCCAATTTCATAGAGGGTCTATTTGGGGATTTCGTCGAACACGGGCTAGTTACTTCAATGGGCGAGGGAAGACGAGGGCCACCATTTTGGAAACTGCATTCCAGCTGCACGAACAAACAATCGTACGAAGCTGAACACTTCGACGCTATCATAAACGTTAATTGAATGTGGAACGACCGGCGATTGGAGTCGTTACACTCTCGGTTCGAACTCACTCAGTGGGAACGGCTGTGTCGAGTGATTTTGTACAAGGAGAAGGGAGGTGAGAAGGATTGGGAGAGGGATTGGGAGAGGGATTGGGAGAGGGATTGGGAGAGGGATTGGGAGAGGGATTGGGAGAGGGATTGGGAGAGGGATTGGGAGAGGGATTGGGAGAGGGATTAAGAGAGGGATTAAGAGAGGGATTGGGATTGGGGGAGGGATTGCGAGAGGGGTTGGGTTGAGAGAGGGTATGGGGGAGGGGTTGGAAAAGGGATTGGGAGAGGGATTGGGAGAGTGACAGAGACAGAGGAGAGGGACAGAGGAGAGATTGGATTCGATTGGATTGGATTGGAATGGATTGAATTGGATTGGATTGGATTGGATTGGATTGGATTGGATTGGAATGAATTGGATTGGATTGGATTGGATTGGATTGAATTGGATTGGATTGGATTGAATTGAATTGGATTGGATTGGATTGGATTGGATTGGATTGGATTGGATTGGATTGGAATGGATTGGATTGGTTTGGGTTGGATTGGATTGGATTGGATTGGATTGGATTGGATTGGATTGGATTGGATTAGATTGGATTGGATTTGATTGGATTGGGTTCGATTGGATTGGATTGGATTGGATTGGATTGGATTGGATTGAATTGGATTGGATTGGATTGGATTGGATTGGATTGGATTTGGACGTGAAGAGATGAGATACAGAATAAGGTGAGACGGGATGACGGGGAACTGGATTTGACGAGAGTGAAATTAGAAGAATTTCAGCGAGATTGGGAAGCAGCGGCTCAGATTGCGCTGAGCTAAAATCGACTGGGAAAAGGCGGGAAAAAATGGCTCGACATACACGGAACGAAGACACCACAATCCCCTTTAGCGAGATGCGCCGACGGTTAGGACGCGACAGACCCAACACCGGGCGTGCTTGTCCGACTGCCCGACGAGACTCGCCACCCTCGCCCCACACCACCTCGACACGCCGAACGCAGAACGGCACGCATGGCGGACATCCGCGGACACAATATGCCACAGGTCGGGCCGGCAGACTGCAACCATTACGCGTACGCACGCACGCTGCTCGCACGCACAATGCAATGGCACACGACACGGGGCCGATCAAGAAACTACAGATGGCAACACTAACAAACTAACAAACTAACAAACTAACAAACTAACAAACTAACAAACTAACAAACTAACAAACTAACAAACTAACAAACTAACAAACTAAAATTTAGTGGGCCTGACGTTTCGATCCTAGCAGGACCTTCCTCAAAGGCAGAGTGACAAGGACAAAACAGATACATGTACACGAAGGCAGGGGGGATAGGGTGTCCTATTCACTCTCTCCCCCTGCCTTCGTGTACATGTATCTGTTTTGTCCTTGTCACTCTGCCTTTGAGAAAGGTCCTGCTAGGATCGAAACGTCAGGCCCACTAAATTTTAGATTTACTTTTGGGTAATTTTAGTCAGTAAGCAGTTTGCAACATTTTTGTACATCAAACTAACAAACTAACAAACTAACAAACTAACAAACTAACAAACTAACAAACTAACAAACTAACAAACTAACAAACTAACAAACTAACAAACTAACAAACTAACAAACTAACAAACTAACAAACTAACAAACTAACAAACTAACAAACTAACAAACTAACAGACAACCAAGCTGCCCGTCAGAGACGAAAGGAGACAGCCACGAGTTTTGCAGACGACGACTTACTTACCGCAGCTCAGGTTTATTTTCACGGCCGAGAGAAGAAAAAAAACGCACCCAGAAAAACACCGGAGGAAGTTGTAGACACAAACTCGCTATCAAATGCACTGTGTGTGGCGCAGATCAGTGGCTGCACGACTACTGTCACGCTGTCTCTGTGCACTCCTGTCTGTGTACAGGCGACGAGTAGGTGGTCACGGGTCGCTGAGTAGCGGCTGAAGGGGAAAAACCTTTTCAGGGCGAACAACGTACGCCCAGACCTCGAAAAAAGCAAACAACGGCTGAGTTTTTCTAACCTTTGTGAAGAGAGTTGCTCCAGTCGCCCGACTGTTTTTTTTTCTCAACAAGAGCGCGTACTACGCACGTAACGACTCCTCTCCCCGGCTGCCGTAGTCCCGTCCGTTCTCGTGAGATTCCGTCACCTCTGTTGGGATTTGTCGAAGGAAGAGAAAAGCCGAAGTCGCCTGCCGGCCGAACGGAGCCACGTTTGCCCGACGCCGCCCGCGAACGACTGCGCCGAGCTACGAGAATTACGTTTATGACGTCAGTCTCTGACGTCGTGCGCAGCTTCAGAAACAAATGAAGCACGAGCCCGCGCTAGACGACGTGGGCTAGTAGTATTTGGTGGGCGAGCATTGAAGGTTACCCTTCCGTGTGCAGAATTACCGTACCAGCATCTTGCCTAGCTTTCCGTCTCACTCTTCCTCCTCCTTCTCTGTCCGTCCGTCTGTCCGCCTGTCTATCTGTCTGTCTATCTCTCTGCCGGTTTGTCTCTTTGTCTGTCTCTTCATCTCTATCTCTCTAGCTCTGTCTCTGTCTCTGTCTCTGCCTCTGCATCTGTCTGTCTCTCCGTCTCTGTCTCTGTCTTTCTGTCTGTCTGTATGTCTCTGACTCTGACTCTGACTCTGACTCTGACTCTGTCTCTGCCTCTGCCTCTGTCTCTGCCTCTGCCTCTGCCTCTGCTTCTGCCTCTGCCTCTGCCTCTGCTTCTGCCTCTGCCTCTGCCTCTGCCTCTGCCTCTGCCTCTGCCTCTGTCTCTGTCTCTGTCTCTGTCTCTGTCTCTGTCTCTGTCTCTGTCTCTGTCTCTGCCTCTGCCTCTGCCTCTGCCTCTGCCTCTGCCTCTGCCTCTGCCTCTGCCTCTGCCTCTGCCTCTGCCTCTGCCTCTGCCTCTGCTTCTGCCTCTGCCTCTGCCTCTGCCTCTGCCTCTGCCTCTGCCTCTGTCTCTGTCTCTGTCTCTGTCTCTGTCTCTGTCTCTGTCTCTGCCTCTGCCTCTGCCTCTGCCTCTGCCTCTGCCTCTGCCTCTGCCTCTGCCTCTGCCTCTGCCTCTGCCTCTGCCTCTGCCTCTGCCTCTGCTTCTGCCTCTGCCTCTGCCTCTGTCTCTGTCTCTGTCTCTGTCCCTGTCTCTGTCTCTGTCTCTGACTCTTTTCTCTGTGTCGATCAGGTCAGATATGTCGAAAGCCGCTGTCGATCACGGCCGTGATGTCGTTCAACCGTTCCCATGGTGCAGGGTCGCGCAATCCTCATGTCGACGACATTGCGGCTGTGTCGACGTGTTCGACACCTGCCCACCAGGCAGCAAAGCGGTGCACGTTTGATAACAGACTGGTACTCGGCACGCACGCTGGCCTCCCGTTTACTGCTTTGTCTGGAGGCGAGTGAAGATGTGAAAGCTCCAGCCTAACTGTACCCAAAACCTCACATTACCGCAATCGCGTCTGATTTAATGAGGTTTTGTTTTTCTACTGGTCATGTTAGCAGCATTCACAACTTGCCAAAAGACCGCCTACGTGTACCAGCAAAACTACCCGCCCTAGCCCTTGAGACCACACTCCGAAGGTTTACAAAAACGTCCATTTGTTTCACACGAACAGCCGTCATTTACGACCGCTGCTCGGTATGGCGCTTGCGCAGTATGAGCCCGAGCGCCTTAAATATTCCTCCAGAATGTACAAGGCCCGACGTTTCGATCCCAGCATAACTTCCTCAAAATACAGAACATTTCTTTCCATTACTGAAGGCCATTTACAACACTGGTAAAAGTCAAAAGATTGCCACAGTCAGTGTGTTAAACCATAACCATTAAACTTTCAAAAAAAAAGAAATCCTGCGAACTCCAAAAATTAATGGTAATTTGAGAAAGGCACAAAATACCGTCAAGGTTTGCGCCCCTTTCTGTATTATAACAAATAGTTTATTACTCGCGATAATCTATTTTGTCGATGTTTGAGTGAAGATTTACAGCATCCCAGACCGTAGGACTTCAATATGAGGATTCTAATCATGACAAATTAAATTAAATAAATTAGAAGGAAATCTGTGGACGTCAATGTTTTCCGATCTTCCAAATGTCGAATTGGGCCTTGAAATAAGTCCTTTGATTTTTTTGCAGGGGGGGGGGAGATGGGTTTATGATTGTGAAATAAGATAACAATCCAGGTTTCCAGGTACCAGCAGAGTCACAACCGTTATTTTGCATACTTTAGAATAAAACAACTTACCACGAGAAAAGCCGATAAACGACGGTGACGCAACAGAGCACTTCATGGCCCGATGAGGGCGCTATTAAGGGGTAACTCGAAAAATAATCCTGAATTTAGTTAATCCGAAATTCCCTAGTTAACGAGTGGCCAAAATAATGCTCACTTACACCACGGGTATCGCCTGTGAGTAACTGGGCTTCGACAATGGTAGGTCGCTCCACTGCAAATGCAGTCAAGTTTCTGCCACGAAAGAGTACGAGATAGCCCGATGTTCCTTGATTTTCGAACAACTTTTTTTTTATCCCCCCCCCCCACTCCACGCAAATTGAAAATACGGTCGTCTACAACAGCGCCCTCTGTCGTTTTTTTAGTCATCGCGGCTTAAAACCGATGTGGGTACCCCTCGTTAGTATCATGCTTAGGCTTAGTCTTTCTTTAATTTCTAAGAACATGGAGAGGTGGGGGAGAGCCTTCGGACTTTTAACTTCAACAAGGAAACCCCCTATCCCCGTGTGACCAGCTTTTCGAAGACAGATATAAAACAGGACCCCTAATCCAGGCTCCGATGAAAGTCCCATCTCGTTCCCCCCCCCCGAATAAAAAATCTGTCATGGCTTTCTTAAATGCCGCCCTCTGTTGGTGTACTCCTGCCAGTATCTAATCACGGGTCGCTCGTTGCACCCGGCAGATCCGTAAACGGATTGCTTCCCAAGCTGTGCAGCTGACCAAACGCAATTGAAATGACCGACTCGTCCCTCTCTTTCGATAAGCTAGCGTCAGCTGCTTTAAAACAATGCAGACGTAAGCTCCCGATAAAGCATTGAATTTAAAGGTGACCTGGGCCTCTTGCGAGTCTGTGGTAGAATTCACCAGTTTTAAATATTCCATTTGGTAACCTCTGACCCAGATGTAGCCCCATACCCAAAATGGTGGACTCCATCCATCCCCGATTGAAGCTACCCGCGTGGAGATGTCGTGGAACACAACGAAATGAGACAAAACGCCAGCTTTCTCTCTTTTCCTTCTAATTTTAATTGCAACCAAAATTCTACGCCATTAGACGTTTCCTCCGTCTTGTTCAAAACCATACCACCGATGTACATGCAGAGATTTTTTAATGATAGAAAGTCCTTTCATAAAAAGGGTGATGAACGTTTACTCCATACACCGTCTTTGTCAAAATCATTATTCTTTCCCACACACACTGTACAGTGCAGTATCTTTGGATTAAAAGTATTACGGCAAATAATTATACCACAGGGGTTAGGACTCTTGTCAAAAAGACCATCGGTTGGGTATCAGGTGATTTGACCCGTCCGATGTCGTTTCCACCGGATAGCCATCGTGTATTTTTCATTCCAGAGTCCAATACAATCGGCTTTCTATCGGGGGAAATTTTATCGGTCGGATGAATTCAACCGGCACTCAACCGATGATCTTTTGACAAGAGACCTTAGACGCATAGTGGATGCACACAACAGAATGCGCACTGTATACACGTGTACGATTTATTGCGTTTGTTACAAGTGACGTTCGACTAGCTCCCCCGTTCGATAACCTACCCCAGTTCTCCCCGTTGTTGATACTAAAGTCCGTTCCCTCGAACCTAATCTGACTGGACCCGTGGACGTGAACCCGAGAGCTCTGGATTAATATACCAGTGCTCTTCCATCTGACCTATCCAGCACCATCTAGGGGCTGGAGGGTATGCCGTAGCATTGAATGAGGCCGAGGTCGAGCTCAACTTGGATAGGGCAGCTGTGGGTGGACTGGAGGAGAGGGCGGCATGCCATAGCATTGAATGAGGCCGAGGTTGAGCTCAACTTGGATAGGGCAGCTGTGGGTGGACTGGAGGAGGGTGGCATGCCGTAGCATTGAATGAGGCCGAGGTTGAGCTCAACTTGGATAGGGCAGCTGTGGGTGGACTGGAGGAGGGGGGCATGTCATAGCATTGAATGAGGCCGAGGTTGAGCTCAATTTGGATACGTCAGCTGTGGGTGGATTGGAGTAGGGGGCATGGCATAACATTGAATGAGGCCGAGGTCGAACTCAACTTGGATAGGCCAGCTGTGGGTGGACTGGAGGAGGGGACATTGCATAACATTGAATGAGGCCGAGGTCGAGCTCAACTTGGATAGGCCAGCTGTGGGTGGACTGGATGAGAAGGGCATGCCATAGCATTGAATGAGACCGAGGTCGAACTCAACTTGGATAGGCCAGCTGTGGGTGGACTGGAGGAGAGGGGCATGCCATAGCATTGAATGAGGCCGAGGTCGACCTCAGCTTGGATAGGCCAGCTGTAGGTGGACTGGAGGAGGGGTGCATGTCATAGCATTGAATGAGGCCGAGGTCGAACTCAACTTGGATAGGATAGCTGTGGGTGGACTGGAGGAGGGGGATATGCCATAGCAATGAGGCTGAGGTCGAGCTCAACTTGGATAGGCCAGCTGTGGGTGGACTGGAGGAGGGTGCATGCCATAGCATTGAATGAGGCCGAGGTCGAGCTCAACTCGGATAGGCCAGCTGTGGGTGGACTGGAGGAGAGGGCGGCATGCCATAGCATTGAATGAGGCTGAGGTTGAGGTCAACTTGGATAGGCCAGCTGTGGGTGGACTGGAGGAGGGGGCATGCCATAGCATTGAATGAGGCCGAGGTCGAGCTCAACTCGGATAGGCCAGCTGTGGGTGGACTGGATGAGAAGGGTATGCCATGGCATTGAATGAGACCGAGGTTGAGCTCTGTCAGTGGGGAGGAGTATGGGTGGTGATTATCCGGGTCTGCACGGGGAAGCTCTTCGAACCCACCTAGTTTTACAAGACCTGCAATGATTAGAAACTACGGAAATCATGTTTTGTTTATTACACAAAGTCGTATAAAAGTGAAAAAATTATCTAGCTACGAGAACAGTCAAAAGAGGAAAGGAATAGTGTATGACGCTCACGGTGTTCGCTAAAGATTTTGGCTTCCTTATTAACACTACCAGAACCTATGCCTTGGTAACACACGCAAGCACTGATTTTAAATCGATTTGACCTTCCACAAATCAAAAGGTACACTTTCACAGTATCCATGAAAAGGCTTAGCCTTGATGCGGGAAAGGTTCGAAAAAGGAAATCAAATCTCCTCTGGTGAATTAAGGATGGATACCATTATGTTTTGGTAGATTATTGCCTCTCATTCTGAGAAAACTAATGCAAGGGCAGCTGTTGCTATGCGGGGTGGACTGAAGGGAGCCGCCATTTTTGGAAAAGAAAAAAAAAGGACAAGTTCAAATGGTGCTGTCTGTGTGTAGCTACGGCCTTTGATAACGCATAAGTCTATGTTTGTATAGAGAGATTTCTCTCGTTAGGGACTTCCATAGAATCAGAATAAGTGATAGGTTTGCGGTAATGCCAATTGCTTGAGTGTGGTTCTCGAAAGAGAAGCTGTCTGCTGAAGACAAACAGAGTATACTGTTCAAAACGACGAATCGTTCTTCCGGTTCAGAACCACGTGCACACGCATTCAAAAAAGAGAAATGTCATGGTGTTATCGTATGCGTACCACGTACTCTAAAAAAAACTTCATCAATATTTATTGTTATCCCTTCTAACAAATCCTTGCCGAACGTAAACCGATACGCTGCCGTGTAACGCAAGAGTCGTTGAGAGTTCATCGCAGCCTTGCCGAGCCGTGCAACTCGCCCGTCTCAAGTGCGTGAAGTACAAACTTCGGGGAAGACCCAGCGTAGTAACGCGCGTAAAGCGATCGACACTTGACTTAAATCGAAAAGGGTCAACACGGTTGCAGGCCGCCTCGACGGCTGTTGCGTGTCCGCAATAATTACGCTGATTCGGGTCCGTAACGGAAGTTGCATGTCCGCATCTTTTAAGAGGTGATTGATCTGTTTGTTTGTTAGTGTGTTTCTTGGTGTGTTTGCCTGCTTGCTTTCTTGCGTGTATGTTTGTTTGTAAGTGCGTGTGATTGTTTTTCGGATGAATAAAAATGGTTTTGAAAACAATGAATGGTGAGACTCCATACTGATTCTTATAAAGCACTACAAAATAACGAAAGCAATTACCATTAATTGAATTTTATAATCAAATATTACAATGAAAATGGTTGAAATGAACAACTGTTAACAACTGCTACTTACAGCCGACCGACAGTGATTCGGGTAGTGGCTATTGGTCGCCAAAAGTGGGGAAACACTTAGGAGCAAAGTTGGCAAGGTAGCGTGCCACAAGGAAACACGACAATCTGTCCATCGATTAGAAAAATGATTGTGCTACATAAAATACGCACGAGTTATTGCTTGAACGTTAGGTATAGTTACACGTAGGTATTATGTACATTATTCGGATGGTATTACCCTTAATTAAAAATCTACATGCACACAGGTCACGTATTACGTTTTCTTCTTTTCTTGCAACATTTTAGATATTCGGTATAACTATAATTTATGCATACTTATTTCTCTTCCTATGGTGTTCTGAAGGTAAAAGACGAAATCTCATTTATAATAGACGATTTTATTTATGTTTTTACACAATATACATTACTAATGAGTAGGAAAACTGCCATGGGCCTAACAATGCATAGGTCATTATACAAGTACAACAACAGAGGTTGGTGGAATGAGTAACTGGGATATGTACAGGGGCTGACATGGTTAATTTTTTCCTGTCCTAAAAAAACAAAATCCTCCTGTCACAGTGGAGCTTACGCATCCAATTTCTAGGCCATAATTATTAACACCCAACACAATCACCGTACTGACCCGTCACGCACTGGTAGTGACCTCGTTTTGACCGAGGGCGCCCTCTAGTGGCGAATAGGAAGAAGAAGAAGAAGAAGAAGAAGAAGAAGAAGCAAGAAGAAGAAGAAGAAGAAGAAGAAGCAAAAGAAGAAGTAGACAAAGAAGAAGAAGACGAGGAGGAAGAAGAAGGATAAGAAGAAGAGGAAGAAGAGGAGGAGGAGGATGAGGAGGAAGGAGAAAAAGAGGAAGAAGAAGAAGAAGAAGAAGAAGAGGAAGAGGAAGAGGAGGAGGAAGAAGGAGAAGAAGAAGAGGAAGAAGAGGAGGAGGAGGATGAGGAGGAAGAAGAAGAAGAGGAAGCGGAGGAAGAAGAGGAGGAGGATGAGGAGGAAGAAGAAGAAGACACAGAAAAAGGAGGAGAAGAAGAAGAAGAAGAAGAAGACGAAGAGGAAGAGGATGAAGAAAATGAACAAGAAGAAGAAGAAGAAGAAGAAGAAAAAGACCTCCCATAATCAAATCATTCTCGATGAAAGCGACGATGCCTTAAACGGCGTCGATCGTTTGACAACTACAAATCCGCATCTCCGTAAAGCTATTTGATCCCCTCGCCTGCCTCTAGAAGGAAAAAAAGTAAGCTCTCCGCTTGTCGCCACTTCCCCATCTCCCGTCCATCTTCAATTCCTCCGACCGGTTCCCTTTTATTCATTACCCAATTACTACCAGCGCCGCCCCGATTGGCGCCCGTGCCTGGGCGTCGTTGGTCGGGTACCTCCCCCCTCCCTCTCCCCCTCTCTCTCTCTCGGTGCCCTGGGCCTCGGGCGTACCATTTGCATTTGAGCGAGTAAAGAGACGAAAATTGGCCCGCACAGAGTGGCTTGGCCTTGAGTAAACCTAGCTGTAAAGGACTGCCGAGGATTTTGCTCATAGGGTCGTGCGTTAATTCCATCACTGTTTTAAATGCGGCTTCGCACCGCGCGCGAATCCATACAAGCTGAGTCAATTCCCCCCCATTGACTCGTGCAGTACGGACGCCGGGTAATACGACTTACGTTATTGTACAGGAATCAATGAGAACGTCCGTGTAGTGGATTTTGATTTATTTGTTTTGGGGGGTCAAATTGCACGCGAGTCTACGGAAGTCGGCCCAGTTAGCGGCTGCAGCCATTTCCCATTGAGTCATGTGCTTTAATAGCATTTTGGACAATTCCTACTACGGCTTCAAATTGCAAGGTAGTGTATGGAAGCGGCCTGCTCCACACGGCTTCCAATACCACGCGAGTCTACGGAAGGAACCAGCTTGCGGCTGCAGCCAATCCCATAGAGTCGTGTGCTTTAATAGCATTTTGGACAATTCCTACTACGGCTTCAAATTGCAAGGTAGTGTATGGAAGCGGCCTGCTCCGCACGGCTTCCAATACCACGCGAGTCTACGGAAGGAACCAGCTTGCGGCTGCAGCCAATTCCCATAGACTTGCGTTGTTCAGCCTTGTCGTAGCCGATACGAATTCACACACAGGACTTACGTATTGCTTGTCTCCCAGGGAGATGGCGAAAACCGTGATCTACCGTGATCTGCATATTTCCACGTACACGTGTATTTAGTCTTAGCGTACGAATTGCATTAAAACCGAGCGCGTTTGCATACACACAGCGATCTGCTACCCGTTATAATACAGTCACCCAAATGTAAGCCGATCATTTTACAAAGCAAAGAGTTGTGAAATAGGTAAATCGCGACATAATGCATTACTTTAAGTCATCTAAAATAAAGCAAACAATATTCAACCTCATGGTTCTGAAATCTCGAAATATTATAAGACCGATTTCTTGAAATAGAAAACACAGCTATTGTTATTAGGCACAGCTAAATATATGTCTGATAAGTCTTATTATATGTACACTTAAAGAAGGGAGTTTCTTTGTTGGCTTTTCTGGTTTCCAATCATTTTTAAATGTCCACAATCGACGACCACCGGGTAACGCCACGAGCCCTTCCGAGTTTCAAATTACGCGGGGAAACAGCGCCCCCAAGCGGTCTGAATGCATGTACTGACCGTACGATGTTCAGGTCAAACGTCACTTTCTGCCGACGTCACGTTCGTTTCCATACCGCTGGTACCCGCTACTTACGGGGGTGGAACCCCTATCGTTTGCACAGTGAGAGCGTAGAACGATTCGACCCCGTCTGCGTGGACGCGGCCATGTCTGGGGGGCTCTTAGTCTCACATACCAAACCCCTTGGTGCATACTAAAAATGTATCAGTCACCTGGGTCCCGTGTTGTCGACCTCCGAGTTGGTGGGCCCTGGTAACTGATCTCGCTCTTCTGACTGAGCCCAGGCGAACGACAACAACTTGAGACAGCAGCACCTCTAATTGCTGCTTGCCTCACACAAAGGGTTGTCGTGCGGTGCCCCCACCTATGGCGGCTTCAGGAAGGATTCCCCGAATCGGTCTAAAGAACACGGCATTTAAAAAACTGGTTGGGCGCTTTGCTGCACCATGTACACATACCAGTCAATACCGAAGCGATCTTCGCTTTCCGAACCCTAAATCTGTTACCAGATGGGCAGTATAGCAGAGCACCGGCACATGCGTGAACCGGCTGTCATGGATGTGCCGAGTTGACATTGGCGAGACGTGACAACTTTGACAGCGTGTCCAATAATGCTGGCGGTTCTTGGTACGCCAGCGCCGAAGCACAACGAGTTTGATTTTATGATAAATACCGACCGATTTACAAATCGTGTAAAAGAAAAGAAAAATCGTAAAATATAATTCAGAAATGTTGAATGTCCGAAGCTTTAACCACTTCGCGCCGGGACCTCCGAATCCGGAGGTCAATTGGATTGCCTTTGCAACGGGGCCCTCCGAATCCGGGCACCACTATTGTCCACATTCTAAACAAAGACTCTTTTCAGCTTAGAACAAAGCAATATGAATCAGTACAAAGACCCTTTTTGACGCAAGTTGCCACATGAATTGCCAGATTAGCAGCAGTAATTGTGCAATTGTGGGACTTTTACTGTGGAGGATCGAGGGATACCGCGCTGCAGCTGAAAGCACGCGGGGGACATTGTCTTTGCATGCCACACAGTCCAACGGTCGTCGGTCTGGCATTGGAATTCCCCCCACATTCTTTACCGTAATCTGTACGCTCGTTTGTGGCCGACCAACTCAAAGATTTGACTGCCTGGAGTGGAGGCTGGAGTCTGCGGTCAGGGATTGTCAGCAGCGTACACGCACCCACACACACACGTCCGTTACGGTCCATTGACGACGCACAAAGGGCCCTTTTTCGAACGGATAATCTCTTGACAAAGGCCACAACGACGTCCGAATTGTGCCAGGTTTTACTCTCTTGTACCCATAGTATACCCTTATTGATTTATTTCACAGAAATATATTGTTCCGATTGTTTTAGGAAGATTTTAAAATGATGCATTGTTCAAAAACCCCCGTATGGCGGTCATCGGCGCTGAAAAACCCCCCGGCGCGAAGTGGTTAAAGCCCCTACACACAACAGTGGTAAGATCGAAAAAAATCTGTTCACAGATTTACATGAAACTAATACCGTTTGAAGATGGTTATAGTAGAAACCTCGCACTGTAATATTTCTGCTTAAAATGCTACGTTTTTGGAGAAAATAGTAAAGAAAATAATTATTTACGTCTCACAACGAGATCGAAACATTTTCAAGAAGCAAATGATGAAGCGGTTTTTCACTATTTTCTCGAGACTCGGTTGGCGGATTGAGCTGAAATGTTCACAGGTGTGCTATTTCATGCGTACGTTGGAGCAGACAACGTATGGATGCTAATCTCTGACCTCGACCAGTGTAGTGCTATCCCTTTAAGGTGTATTTTGATGGCATGACGTCATAATTCGTGCAGCTTCATCGCAGCGTTTCCGAGAAGGAAAACCCACCACCAACTTAACGTAAACTGCTATTCCACAGTTTTGTTTTGTTTTACGTTCGACAACTACTTTATAGATTGAAAAAAAAAAATAACTAGAAAAAAGAACGGCATTCCGAAGACAAAAGCTGAAGAGGGAAATCTCGTCCAAGCGGTAATAATTGGTCCCTTTTGTGTGTGGTGATTTCACGAGGACGTCTGAATTGGGCTTTGAGGACTTCGAATTTGAATCTCTCCGTACTGACGCCGGTCACAGTGGTTGCAGGGCAGGAATTTTGGCTACAGCTCCCGGGTGCTAAGACCGTGTCCGAAACGGGCGTCTAGAGCTAGGTCTGGGTCTTCTCCCCTATTGGAAATACACGGAGATGCGAAGACAAATAGCCCCTAGCCGTAGCCCTGGAAGCCCGTTTCGTACACGGCCACATTCTGGTATATACTGGACAGAATAAACAGCCCTTCAAATTCAGCTGCAAACTTGCAATCGTGTACTTTCGGGTTTCGCGTGCACGGCTGGGACGAAGTCCGAGCCAAATCCAGTGTCTTCGTTGAACGGGCCTGTGACCGTTTACGAAATGAAGGCTTAGGCTCGGGCTTAGGGTTTGGTCATATTTTCTCTTACCCGTTGTGATGTCACAGGCATCTAGAAACAAGCGTCTGGCCCCAGTTTCTTGGTGAATACTCTGTACCTATCGAGCCAACAAACCTTCAAATTCGGCAACGAACCACAACCTGGATTTTAAAGTTTTGTCAGACGGAGACAAAGCCTGAGCCCGAGCCTAAGCCTTCATTTCGGTAAACGACCAATGATGGAGCCGGGCGGAGAAGCAAAGGGCAATGGTGTGTCGGTCGCTCCTGCACCCGGCTCTCCGCTGTCCGGCCGTGCCGCACTGAGCTGCGCCGGCCGCGGCCGCGGTGGCTGACGGGATGGACACCAACTGTCCGTTGCTCACTCCTCGGGCTCCTGGCAGTCGTGGTTCTTGTTGTAGACGTAGTGGTTGAACTCGGCCTTCCAGTCCACCATGTACTTGGTGCTCCACTGGTGAAACTCCTCCTTCCATTTCATCTCCGCCTCGTTGATGTCAGCTTTTGAAGAAAGAGAGAGAGAGAAAACAAAGGGAAAACGATGGAATGAGGTTACAATCTAGTAAGAGGGCACCTTCAAGACGAGTCCAAATTGGTTTTTTTCACCGGTAGGAAATTAAGGAAGATATCAGCCAGTCATTCTGCCACCCAGCCAACCAGCCAGCCAGACAGCCAGTCAGCCAGCCAGCCAGCCAACCAGCCAGCCAACCAGCCAGCTAGTCAACCAGCCAGCCAACCAGTCAGCCAGCCAGCCAGCCAGCCAGCCAACCAGTCAGCCAGCCATCCAGCCAGCCTGCCAACTAGCCAACCAGCCAGCCAGCCAACCAGTCAGCCAGCCAGCCATCCAGCCAGCCAGCCAGCCAGCCAGCCAACCAGCCAGCCAACCAGCCAGCCAGCCAGCCAGCCAACCAGCCAACCAGCCGACCAACCAACCAGCCAACCAGCCAACCAGCCAGCCAGTCAGCCAGTCAGCCAGTCAGCCAACCAGTCAGCCAGCCATCCAGCCAGCCTGCCAACTAGCCAACAAGCCAGCTAGCCAACCAGCCAGCCAACCAGTCAGCCAACCAGCCAGCCAGCCAGCCAGCCAGCCAACCAGTCAGCCAGCCATCCAGCCAGCCTGCCAACTAGCCAACCAGCCAGCCAGCCAACCAGTCAGCCAGCCAGCCATCCAGCCAGCCAGCCAGCCAACCAGCCAGCCAACCAGTCAGCCAGCCGACCAACCAACCTGCCAACCAGCCAACCAGCCAGCCAGTCAGCCAGTCAGCCAGTCAGCCAGCCAACCAGCCAACCAGCCAACCAGCCAGCCAACCAGTCAGCCAGCCGACCAACCAACCTGCCAACCAGCCAACCAGCCAGCCAGTCAGCCAGTCAGCCAGCCAACCAGCCAACCAGCCAACCAGCCAACCAGCCAGCCAGCCAGCCAGTCAGCCAGTCAGCCAGTCAGCCAGCCAACCAGCCAACCAGCCAGCCAACCAGCCAACCAACCAGCCAACCAGCCAGCCGCCCAACAAATAAACAGACAGACATACATCGTAACCGGCAGTCAGCCAGACAGGCAGACAGAAAAAAAATACAGACAGACAGGCAGACAGAGAAAACTACAGACAGATAGACAGACATACAGACAGACAGATAGACAGACAAGCAGACATGATTAATAAATACATGATTAAACTAACAAACAAGCAAACAACATTTAGTGTAAATATAATGAGAAAGGTCAGATATGATTTTAAGAAAAAATTCTGACGTCGAAGAAAAAAAAATATAAATTGGCGTTCCCTCCACCACCGTTTGGAATACATTAATGAGCTTTGACGGACTACAAAAAGTCCCCCCCCCCTCAAGATGACTAAAGTCCCCCTTTCCCAGCAATTTCCCGAGGGTAGCGTAAAAAAAATAAGCAATAAGTCGAGCTAATTAAACGTCGACCGGACGAAACGACACAAGTCTCCTAATAATCATCAGCCCGCGGGGAAGACCGTGGAAGCAATAAGCAGACAAGGTCAGCGAATCGGACAGACAACATCCCAATCAATTAATTAAACGCGACTCATGCTTCCGCCCGTTGACGGCGACGGGAGGAGGGGGAGGTGGGTAGGCCGTATAGTATAGCTTCAGGATGCAGTTTCCCCCCTGTTAGTTATTTACTTATTCCCCCCCCCCTCCCGGGTACTGGAAGGTTGATGCAGGTATACATCATCAGCTCTATCTGCGTTCACCTAAAGGGGGATGGGAGACTTCGGGCTGAAGGTAAATTGGCCAATTTGGGTTTTTTTACGACTAATGAGCCCTTCATTCTGTCCTTCAGCACAAGACGCCATTTCATGGGTTCGAACCCGAGGTAATTGACTAAGCCTGCCCCTCCCTGCCTCCTCATTTGCCTCCTTCCCTGCCTCCATCCCTGCCTGCCTCCTTCCCTGCCTCCTTCCCTGCCTCCATCCCTGCCTCCAACCCTGCCTGACTCCTTCCCTGCCTCCTTCCCTGCCTCCTTCCCTGCCTCCTTCCCTGCCTCCTTCACTGCCTCCATTCCTGCCTCCATCCCTGCCTGCCTCCTTCCCTGCCTCCTTCCCTGTCTCCTTCCCTGCCTCCATCCCTGCCTCCCTGCCTCCCTGCCCTCCCTCCATACCTCCCTGCCTGTCTGCCTGCCCCTCCCAACCTCCCTCCCTACCTGCCTCCCTCCCTCCTTGTCTGTCTGCCTCCCTCCTTCCCTCCCTCTCTCCCTGCCTCCCTGGCTCCCTCCCTGCCTCCCTCCCTCCTTCCCTGCCTCATCCCTGCCTCCCTCCCTCTTTCCCTGCCTCCATCCTTGTCTGCCTCCCTCCTTCCCTCCCTCCATCCCTGCCTCCCTGACTCCCTCCTTCCCTGCCTCTTTCACTGCCTCCATCCCTCTTTCCCTGCCTCCATCCTTGTCTGCCTCCATCCTTCCCTGCCTCCATCCCTGCCTACCTCCCTCCATCCCTGCCTCCCTGCCTCCCTCCTTCCCTGCCTCCATCCCTGCCTCCATCCCTGTCTGCCTGCCTGCCTCCCTACCCCCTGCCTCCCTCCCTGCCTTCCCGCCTCACTCCTCCTCCTCCCTCCCTCCCTCTCTCCTTCCCTCTCAAATGAGAAAACATCATGATTATGGTCCAAATTATCGCAAATGCGATTACGCTGACTCGCATAAGGCCATTTCGAATGCAAAATACAGACTCCATTTTTTTTCTACGATGAAACCATACAAAGCTCTCACCGGGACTGACTCTTAAGTGGTTTTTACCAGAGGACGACTTAGGATCAGTAAGGAAACGGGAAAAGACGCCAAAGATATTCCCTCCCCCCCAAAAAAAAAAAAAGACTATTTTTTTTTTCAGCCGACACTGGTTCAAGAGCTGTCGCCGAAAATCTAGTTTACTCACTTTGTATTTACGATATTTCAGTGAAACTAAAAGTGATTTCATTTGCACGTGGCTTTCAAAATGCATTTCATATTGTGGAATGCGCACAGCGCACAGAATGAACGACGTCTTGTAGAATGTGCACACAGTGGACAAGGTATTGCAGAATGTGCACAGAATGGACGAGGTATTGTACAATGTGCACAGAATGGACGAGGTCTAGTTGATAAACACACAGTGGACAAGGTATTGTAGAATGTCCAAAAATGGACGAGGTATTGTAGAATGAGCACAGACTGGACGTACGAGTCATTGTAGAATGTGCACAGAATGGACGAAGTATTGCAGAACGTGCACAAACATAATGGACATAGTCTAGTAGAATGTGCACAGAATGGACGAGGTATTGTAGAATGTGCACAGGATGTCTTGCAGTGATGGTACACGCAAAATGAACGATATTGTGTAACATTTTGACAGTATGACATTTTGACATTTGAATGCCGAGTGGTCGAGTGCTCAGGACCTAGTCTGCTCGCCATGCGTCTTCATTGCACGGCAACTTGGGCCTTTAAATCGTCCTCTTGCCTTGTTTCGTATACTGCACACAAAGTATTTACCTCTCGCACCTCTGAAGTGGGTTAATATGAGAGTTGCGTGTCATTTTGGGAACGAGGTGGCTCGTCGTAGCCCGGGGCACGAGTATGGGGTCCAGCAAATTGGCTCCCACGGCCTCGCATGCGTTCGCACGTACTATCATTTAATATCTGTCCGCCCAACCAACTAACCGAGCGACCAACAGACTGACCGACCAACCAGCCACAACCAACCAGTCAGCCAACCAGCCAATCAGCCAGCCAGTCAACTAGCCAGCCATCCAGCCAACCAGCCAACCACCCAACCATCCACCAACCAACAAACCAACCAGCCAACAAACCAGCCAACCAGCCAACCTGCCAGCCAGCCAGTCAGCCGATCATTCAGCAAGCCAGCCGACCAGCCAACCAGCTTACCAACCAACCAGCCAACCAGCCAACCAGCCAGCCAACCAGCCAACCAGCCAGCCACTCAACCAGCCAGCCACTCAACCAGCCAGCCAACCAGCCAACCAGCCAGCCAACCAGCCAACCAGCCAGCCACTTAACCAGCCAACGAGCCAGCCAACCAGCCACTCAACCAGCCAGCCAACCAGCCAGCCACTCAACCAGCCAGCCCCTTAACTAGCCAGCCAACTAGCCAACCAGTCAGCGAGCTATCCAGCCATCCAACACACTTCCCACTATTTCTCTCCAACTCCATCGCCAAGGTGAACGCATTCCAGTCACTTCACACCCAATGGGGTTAAGGCCATGTAATCCCGGCTATCACATTTACAGTTGATTGGATTTCCCTTCCAACGGCGACTATTATAATCACTGCCGATAAGACGAAATTACCGATGACTAATATCCAATGCAAAAAGCTTTCTTTTCTGTCATAATCCACTGTAAGTACCTACGATCGAGACCGCGGTATGTGTGCATCAAATAATCATATTAATTATAGATACAGATACACGTGTATGGAATTGATACATTTATACAATCGTATTTCTGGTATAGACCCTACGATAATCTTTTAGAATCCATACAGCCCATATTCGAAATCATGAAACCTCTATGAAAAACCTACATGCCTATGAAACAACCTATATGAAATCTATGTGAAACCATCTGGCATATATCAGAAACTATACAACCTATTTTAGAATCCGTGCAACCTATATCCGAACCATGCAATCTTCATAACAAACCATGGCGTCTCTATTGTATCAGAAACCATGCAACCACTATGAGAAACCATGCAACCGCTATGAGCAACCATGCAACCACTATGAGAAACCATGCAACCACTATGAGCAACCATGCAACTACTATGAGAAACCATGCAACCACTATGAGAAACCATGCAGTCTCTATGAGAAACCATGTTACTTCTATTAGGAACCATATGTAACCTATATCAGAAACCATGCAACCACTATGAGCAACCATGCAACCTATATCAGAAACCATGAGGTCTCTATTAGAAACCATTCAACCACTATGAGCAACCATGCAACCTATATCAGAAACCATGCAACCTCTATAAGAAACCATGAAGTCTCCATTACCAACCATGCAACCGCTATGAAAAACCATCCTACTTCTATCAGAAACCATGCAACCTCTATCAGAAACCATGCAACCTCTATGATGACCAACCATGCAACCTCTATCAGAAACCATGCAACCTCTATGGCCAACCATGCAACCTCTATCAGAAACCATGCAACCTCTATGACCAACCATGCAACCTCTCTGACCAACCATGCAACCTCTATGACCAACAATGCAACCTCTATGACCAACCATGCAACCTCTATGACCAACCATGTTACATCTATCAGAAACCATACAACCTCTATGACCAACCATGCAACCTCTCTGACCAACCATGCAACCTCTATGACCAACCATGCAACCTCTATGACCAACCATGCAACCTCTATGGCCAACCATGCAACCTCTCTGACCAACCATGCAACCCCTATGACCCACCATGCAACCTCTATGACCAACCATGCAACCTCTATGACCAACCATGAAACCTCTATGACCAACCATTCAACCTCTATCAGAAACCATGCAACCTCTATGACCAACCATGCAACCTCTCTGACCAACCATGCAACCTCTATGACCAACCATGAAACCTCTATGACCAACCATGCAACCTCTCTGACCAACCATGCAACCTCTATGACCAACCATGCAACCTCTATGACCAACCATGCAACCTCTATGACCAACCATGCAACCTCTATGACCAACCATGCAACCTCTATGACCAACCATGCAACCTCTATGACCAACCATGCTACTTCTATGAGAAACATGCCACCGCTAGCGGAGAGTGGTGCTGCCTTTCGGTATCACTTGCAACGATATTGCGCAAAGCGCCGTGCAGCTATTACCCGAAGGCCGGATCCCGTCCGCCAACGACTCGATCAAGGGTTAAGGGGGGTGGGTGGGTTGGGTGGGTTCGGGCCTACCTGTCTGGGCGTTGAGCCTGGGCAGGTACTCACGCCAGAAGGCGCACTGGGTGGCCCGGTCGTAGTCCACGACCAGCGGACTGTCCACCGTGGCTGAATCCAGCACGTACAGGTTGGGCGAGGCCCGGTTGAAGGCGGGCCAGCCCTCGGCCAGATCGTCCGGATCGTTCGGGTGCTCCGTGTTCGGATTCCTGGAGGAGACACGACACGGATATTACTCCTATCATAGGGGAGGTTTTTGTAGTGGTAAATGAACAGAGACAGAGACAAAGCAGGCCAGAGAGAGAGAGAGAGAGAGAGAGAGAGAGAGAGAGAGAGAGAGAGAGAGAGAGAGAGAGAGAGAAGGAGAGAGAGAGAGAGAGAGAGAGAGTAAGAGAGAGAAAGAGATAGAGACAGGGGATTAGAGAGGGTGACACAGAGGGAGACAGAGAGACACACAGGGAAACACACATATATAGAGTAATATTGAGAGAGACAGAGAGACACAGGAGAGGCAGAGGGAGACAGAGACTTAGAGACACATAGAAAGAGACAGAGAGACAGAAAGAAAGAGACATGGAGGAGACAAATAGAGACAAATTAAAAGAGAGGCAGAGAGACACAGATACTTGAGCGAGAGACAGAGAGACATAGAGAGAAATTTTGAGAGACAGAGAGACACAGGGAGAGGCAGAGGGAAACAAACATAGAGACATAGAGAGACATAGTGAGAGGAGAGACAGAGAGACAGAGATGGGGCAGAGAGAGAAAGAGAGACAGACAGACAGAGACAGAGAGACATAGAGAGAAATTTTGAGAGACAGAGAGACACAGGGAGAGGCAGAGGGAAACATAGAGACATAGAGAGACATAGTGAGATGAGAGACAGAGAGACAGAGATGGGGCAGAGAGAGAGACAGAGAGACAGAGAGACATAGGGCGAAACAAAATAATACAGACAGAGAGAGATATATGGGAGACAAATAGAGACAGAGATACATGAGGGAGAGACATAGAGATAGATCTAGATAGAGACGGATAAAAGAGACGGAGAATGACAGGGAGCCAGGATACAGAGCCAGCTAGAGACAGAGTAAGATTGAACTAGATAGACTCGCTCGTGAGACGAGGCCGAGAAGGTGATGTGGCCCCTACCCGGACTTGGCGAAGTTGCTCCAGAGGCGGAGCATCTTCCTGCTGAGGGCTTTGTCCTCCTCGGAGAAGCCGTTGCGGGGGTGCAGGGCCTGGCCGAAGGCGTAGGCGATCTCATCGCCATGCATGACGCCCATCCACTGGGCCCAGGGGTGGTTGGAGGCCCGCCGCCGGAAGCTATACAGGTAGGCCTTGTTGTGCGCCTCCGTGTAGGCGCGGGCCGTCTCGTAGACGGGGCAGACGATCTTGTAGTCGGCCACGAAGGCCTCGGCCGCGTCCCGGAGCCGGAAGGGGTCGCCCGGCTCCAGCCAGTCCGTGTACTGGAACTTAACGGCGCTGCGGGCGAAGCGGTTCATGGGCGCGAAGATCTCGGCGATGGTGCGGTTGAAGAGCGTCTGGTTGATGGGGCTGTCCGTGTCCTTGCTGAAGCCGGCCAGGTAGTAGACCATGAAGGACGAGCCCTCGTTGCTGTTGGAGCCCAGGAGGATGCTGGTCTGCTTGGCGGCGTAGCGCTCCAGCGACGACTGCGGGGTCTCGGCGATGATCAGCCCGTCCACCACCGGCACGAAGGGGAAGACGTAGACGTGGCCGACGGGGAACTCGTCGCCCAGCGTCTCGTTGGGGTCCTTGGTGCGCAGGCAGGCCATGACCTGGGCGTCCGAGAAGGGCGTCCCGTCCGAGTACTCCACGCAGTTCAGGCCGCGGGCGAAGATGAGCGCCCGCCGGCGGGCCTCCTCGTTGGAGATGAGGGCCCAGGGGCAGAGCGGCGTGCCGCTCTGCATGATCACACGGGTGAAGAGCGGCGAGCTCAGGCGGGAGAGGAGGTGGTAGCCGCTGCTGACGGCCCCGGCGCTCTCCCCGAACAGGGTGACCCGGTCCGGGTCGCCCTGGAAGTACTCGATGTTGTCCTGCACCCACTGGAGGGCCATGGCCTGGTCCAGGAGCCCCATGTTGCCCGGCACCTCGGGCGTGCCCAGGGAGAGGAACCCGTAGGAGCCCACCCGGTAGTTCATGGAGACCACGATCACGTCCTGCGTGGCGGCCAGCGTGCTGCCGTCGTAGACGGGCAGGGTGGCGGCGCCGCCGTAGAAGCCGCCGCCGAAGATCCAGACCATGACGGCCAGCCGGCGGCCCGAGCCGGCGGCCGGCCGCGGCGAGGGCGCCCACACGTTCAGGTAGAGGCAGTCCTCCCGCATGGGCAGCTTGGTGTTCCACATCTCGGCGCCGGTGAAGTTGGGGTAGGCCGTGTCCAGGACCTGCACGCAGGAGGCGCTGTAGCTGGAGGCGTTCAGGACCTGGGGCCGCCAGGAGGCCACCGGCTCCGGGGGCCGGTACCGGCGGCTGCCCACCGGCGGCCGGGCGTAGGGGACGCCCAGGAAGGCCACGGCGTGCCGACCGCCCAGCACGTGGCGACGCACGCCGGCCACCTGGCCGTATATCGTGTCCACCAGCTCCTCGGCCTGGGCCGCCGCGCTGCAGGCGGGAGTCGCCGCCAGGGTCAGCGCGACCACCAGGACTGCGCCGACCAGGGCGCCGAGGCGCCGGCTACCTGTCCCCATCACGGCCAGACTCATCGTGCACGGTGTCGGAAATACACGCACCTTCAAAGGAGAGAAACGAGAGGTACTTCAGTGAAGATTTTTTCATATACAGATCAAGATTTTGCGTCGGGGGGGGGGAATCCGAAGTATACCCGACGTTTATTTGTATCAATCCATGCACTCCAATACGCCAATACAAGTCAGTACGCCAATACAAGTCAGTATACACCGCTATCTGGCGATTTGAGAGTATCTCAGGCGTGTCACAAAGGCCAATTGTTTTGCAAAAATGTCTTGTTCATTGAGTCACGCGAGTCCATTCCGAGTCCAAGACCGACTGAGTGACTCCGCGTCCGCCTCCGAGTCATTCTTTTTTCGCAGTGGCTGTTGTTACGGCAGTCGTCCGTATGGCTCCCTGACTTCATAGTATTTGTCAGGATGTTTAGCTCTTGGAACCAGACTATCAGCTAATAGACTGGTTCAACCAGCCTGCAATGCTGACGAAATACAATCAAGTCAGGGAACCACACGGACGACTGCCGTAACAACAGCTACTGCGTTCTATTTTATCGTGACTCGAGTGCGAGTCTGAGTCATGAAAAATGAGTCAGAGTCGGACTCCAGACCGAGTTTGAGTTACGACTCACACAAGACCAGTCTTACGATTGTCCTGTCCAAGTAAATACATGTAATGTGTGCACTGTGTGTAGATTATCTGTGCACAATATAAATCGTACACGAACTGAGATCTTAATTCACAATCTCTCTCAGGATAGCTTACTATTACAGTAGCAGTGAGCATTTTACCTGACCTATGACCTATTGATATGACTCGTGCACATAATATGGAATATCGTTTTATGCAAAGCAGTCGTCTCCCATGCTTCAGCTAAACCATGACTCAGATATCTGCCAGCAATCTTGCAAGATGAATACAACCCCAAAACCAGTATTCAAAAAATTAGGGGGGCCTGACGTTTCCATCCTAGCAGGACCTTTTGCAAAGGCTGCCTTTGAGAAAGGTCCTGCTAGGATCCAAACGTCAGGCCCTCGATCCTAATTTTTGACATTTTCATTTTGGTAATTTTTGTCATTTTAGTAAGTATAGCAGTTTGAAATATCCTGTCAATTTTACTTTAGTCGGAAACCGGTATCAGGTCTATTTGAATTATTCCCCGACCAGAACTCGCGAACAAAAACTACTGAGAATACAAATGGGGATTCATCTTTTGGACAAGCCAAAAAAAAAAAAACAGAGGAAAAAAAAGACAATCTTCATTGAAAAATAAATGCAATTTAAACTATAGGAAATAAGGAAGGGAAGAACACATTGGGGCATAAAACCCCATTAGTTCAGCTAATCCTGTTTTGACAAGGCAGAACAGCAAACGGGATAAGAGGCAGAGGAGAAATGCCGTTCGAACAAACGCTGCGCCACGCGTTAATGCATTCCGTGCGATCGCCTCGCGATATCACGTCCGCTCTCTTGTCAAAACAAGAAAAAAGAAAAAAAAGGAAAAACGAAAACCGGTACGAGCGTTTTAAGACCAGTGCTCGACGGATCAATGGAAAGACTCCTATAGCCATAATTCGATCAGCTCCCCCCCCTCCCCTCACCATCTATTAAGCCGATAATGTACATTAATACCGACCCTTTGTGTCACGGCATACCGGTCTGCCCACGACCAACGCGACGGCACGGGAGAAGGACCGGTGTACACGACAGCCGAACGCATTTCCAGCCGGCCGTAGCCTGCGCGTGCAACCACCGACGTCCGCCATTTTGTGTTGTGAAATTATGCTCTGTGTCCTTCCCAACCGCCCCTCTCTCTCTCTCTCTCTCTCTCTACTCTTGAGCCACGCGGCAGCGTGTGTGTACACGCCACTGTGCAGACGAGCGGTCTATTGCACGGCGCGCGCGGGAAAGCGTAAACAGACACATTATGCAAATGTAACCTTTCGCCATCACGTACAGCCACGGCAGCGGGCTCGTGCGTGGAGACCGGGCATACTTGTCACACAAAGATAGAGGAGGCGGTGAAATCACGCGACTGGTGTCAATGCTCAGGTTGTATAGGGGGGTAAATACAAATCGAGGGGTTGTTTCGGTCGTTTGGAAGCGATACTCCCCTCCCCCTTCGTGATGGTCAAGAGATCTCGCGCGGGTTCTGTTACCTCGATGAGAGGAGTCTTGTTCGGATCGAGAGAGGGAGGGAGGCGGACGAGGAGGAAGGAGGAGGAGGAGAAGGAGATGGTGGAGGAGGAGAAGGAGGTGGCGAAGTTGGAGAAGAAGACAAAACAATCTCAGCCTAAAATCAATTGGTTGGATAGGGTTTGACTGAAGGAAGTGAACATTATTTACAAGGAAGCTCGTTTCATCTCCTGAGGGGAAGAGGGGAGGAGGAGGAGGAGGTGCAGGAGGAGGAAGAAGAGGAGAGATCGAAGGGAAGGGAGGGAGGAGGAGGATGAAAAGGAGGGGAGGAGGAGGGGAGGAGGAGGGAAAATAAGAAGATGAAGAGGAGGAGGAGACTGCTGGGAGGAGGAGGAAGAAGAGGAGGGGAGGAGAATGGGAGGAGGAGAAAGGAAGAATGTGAGGAGGAGGGGGAAGATGAAAAGGAGGGGGCGGAGGAGGGGAGGAGGAGGAGGAAAAAGAAGAAGATGAGGAGGAGTAGGAGACTGAGAGGAGGAGGGGAAGAGAAGGGGAGGAGGAGGAGGAAGATGAAAAGGAGGGGGAGGAGGGGAGGGGGAGGAAAAGAAGAAGATGAGGAGGAGTAGGAAGAGGAAGAAGAGGAGGAGGAGGGGAGGAGGAGAATTGGAGGAGGAGGAAGATGAAAAGAAGGGGAGGAGGGGAGGAGGGGAGGGGGAGGACGAGGGGGAGGAGGACGAGGGGGAGGAGAGGGGAGGAGGTGGAGGGGAAAGGAGGGGATGAGGAGAAGTTGGAAGAAGAGGGGAGGGAAGGAGGAGGAGGAGGAGGAGGAGGAGGAGGAGGAGAAGGAGGAGGCGGCGGAGCAAAGTTCACAAAGGTTATTTCAAAAATACTTGGAAGCCGAAGAAACTACTTGTATTCTCCCTTCTAATCTAGATCATGGGTAGATGTAAAACGCACACCAGACAGGGAGTTTCGTGAAATCGGAATCCCCCTGCGGAAAAAAACCGCGATGAAAACCTCTTGGTTGGACGCTTCTTCTCGCGCTGTGCCAGCCAAGCATCTTTACTTTAATCGCAACTGTAACTACAGACTTCGGCTACATTAGCTCTCCCAAGATTATTTTGTGTCGTATTCAATTTTGGATATTGAATTCGGAAGAAATTATTGTAGCAACTCGCCTGTCTATGCCCCACGGGAGTACCTCGATGGAGTGCACTTTGTTGATGAATGTTCAGCCCGCATGTCTTTAACCTAATTAAATCTAGAGCAAAGTTTGCAAACTGCTCGCAGACTACAATGACCGAAATGCAAACATCGAAAATTATGTGCCTCAACATCTCGATCTTAGCAGAACCTTTCTCAAGGGCAGGACAAAAAAAGGTCCCTGCTTCTATAGGATCGAAACGTCAGGCCAGCTCCTAATTTCGCTAATTAAATCGATGTGTATCGTACGGTTTGTTTTGATTGTTCATCCGGAAAGGTTCCCTGACGGATTTTTGGGGGTGACTCGCTGCCTTGAACATGTCTTTTGACATAAAGTCCATTTCACGCTAGCTCTGGCCGGGAAACAAACCGAGCGCACGATTTGTTTGCACAACGGAGATTGGATTGATAGATATTTTTGGCTGGAGATGGTGTGATCCTTGGCCCGCCCGCGTCTCAGGCAAGAACGGTGGCCCGTAAATTTCGCCCATCAGTAGTGGCGACGGCAGAACTGGCGTTTTACGAGCTCCCCTTTCGAACAGTCGCCACGCCGTGCGTATATCTCTACTCTTCGCACTGACTGCAAACCGTCAGCTTCAGTGCTTGTCACGTCGAGCAGGGCAAACCCTCGCTGATATCTCGGATATTCTTGATCTCAGGAAACCCAATCGCCAAGGCCTTCGTTCACAATACAATCTGGTAGTTCCTCGTACCCTCAAGAGAGCCGGGGACCGCGCATTCTCCATCTCCGGACCTAAAAATTGGAATGCTCTTCCAACCTCCATTCGCAATGCTTCATCCACTGACCAGTTCAAAAGACATCTTATTCAATAGGAACCTGTAATTTTACTTTGTTTTGTTGTCCACTGATTTCGTCTTTGTATTGGCACTCTCCCCAAGTGCTTTGCATCCCTGGAAAAGGTGCTCTATAAATGCGTTTATTATTATTAATCACATTCTCCTCGACGCAAGCATTATGTCATGTCTACGACGCAACGCTGTACCCGACGCTATTATACATTAGTCAAGTCCGTCACATGATCTTGACCAGCTCGGTGGTCAAGTGGTTAAGACGTCTGCACTAGAAAGCGGGAGTCGCGGGTTCGAATCCCGCCCGAGCAGCCTGAAAAGTTTGCATCAGGCATCGGGCAAAGCACTGGGCACTCAGTGTTTATCACGTCGAGCAGGGCAAACCCTCATTGAATCACATTCTCCTCGACGCAAACATCATGTTATATCTATGAAACTCTTTGCCACTCCGTCACCATAACCGACCGGTCCGGGTCGATGTCAGGAAGACAACTTCCGGTCCCCAAACCTATGTGCATCACATATACCGAACTAAGATTATCAGCTAAAGATCAAAGACCGAGTACAGACAACGTTGCAAAGTCCTTTCCTGACTTACTGAGGACCCAAATGGAAATCTAACCCAATTTATGGAGGGTCTGACGTTTCGATCCTAGCAGGACCTTTCTCAAAGGCAAAAGTTCCACCGAAAGGATAGAGACAGGGTTATTTTCTTCATTATTGACAGCTTCATCCTCACGCATCGCTATAAAACCTCGCTTCAAACGATGATTATAACGTTATTTAGCATTGAATTCCAACGAGCGCTAAACGCCCGTAGGAAAAAAAAGGTAACACCTTCATAACTTGATACAGCTGAGCATACATAACACGTATAAATCCCCGTGCAGATCAGACCAAATCTGGTAATCCACTTCCCTTCCGGCTGGTTAGGCTTTTGTGACTCGACTGGGTAGATGCCGTATAGTTGGTGGGGAAGATAGAGAGGTTTACTGTCGTGTTTCAAATGGGCCTATCTATATACATGAAAATTCTGATTGATGTTGGGCTTCTGTTTCGAATAGCAGCGTGACTTCATACGCCTGTGCTCATTGGCTGGGTCGACACCTCGCCACAATGGCCAGGATGAAGTTCAACGGGTGTCTTATAGGTTTGTGTAGTACAAACGTGAATGCCGGGTGTGTTGTGTCGCAACGACCAAATCGCAGCTGCAGCAAACTGCAGCAGCGACTTATCAGTGAGAGCACAGCACCCGCAGAGACTGCGCAGCAACAGCAGCGCGACAGCAGGTGGCAACGCCAAAAAGAGACACTAAACGGCAGCAACAACAGTAGCAGCAGCAACAGCAAAAACAACAGTAACAACAGCAACAACAGCAGCAACAGTAGCAGCAGCAGCAACAACAGCAACAACAGCAGCAACAGTAGCAGCAGCAATATCAACAACAAGAGTAACAGCAGCAACAGCAACAGTGGCAGCAGCAACAGCAATAACAACAGTAGTAGCAGCAACAGCAGCAACAGCAGTAGCAGCAGCAACACCTTCAAATAGTGTAAGAAAAGGGCTGAAACTGCGGCAGCTGCAACAACAGCAGCAACAAAAGCAACGGCGAATCAACGACAGCAGCAAATCCAACAAGAGCAGCAGCAACATCAGCATCCAATGCAGCAACAGCTGTAGAAACAGTAGCAACTGCGACAGCTGTAGAAGCAGTAGCAACTGTAACAGCAACAGCAACAGCAACAGCAACAGCAACAGCAACAGCAACAGCAACAGCAACAGCAACAGCAGCAGCAACAGCAACAGCAGCAACAGCAACAGCAACAGAAACAGAAACAGAAACAGCAGCAGCAACGATAGCAGCATGCACCAGCATTTGCAATAGTAGCAGCAGCGACAACACCAACGCCACAATCACACCCCAAAACACCAGAAACCATTTCAAAAGCAAAACACAAACTAATGTCGCTGTTACGGTGCCCTTCAAGGACCCTAATAATTATTATTAATCTGTCCGCGGTCCTTCCGCCATAAGTCGTGCTGTCAGTTCGCGGCCACCGTCTGCTAAATCCCGCCTCGCTCTCCAATTTACCCCCCCCCCACCCCCGCGCGAAAACCTCTACCAGACAAACTAGTTCAGGGAGGGCGGGCCACTGGCTGTCGCGAGCCCGAGAAATAATCATCGAGAACGGGACGCACTCGAAGGGATAATTCCACCCCGCCATCTCTTACAGCCGACGACGGCCCCACTCGGCAAACTACGGCAATTAGCGCCAGGACGGCGGACCGACCGCTCCGGCAGTGAGTGCTATGTTTGGTGGGGTAGACAGAACTAGGTTATAATCTACAATGAAGGGCTGATACGGCTCCAGCTTTCAGTTATTCATATCGTTCATGAATAACTGAAGAGTTGATACCCACTTCCATAAAAAAAAAAAATCCATCAGTTCAGTGCCCTCTTTGTGTGTTTTAGTATACACCCATACCATGGCCCTTTTTCCCAAAACCAGGCTTATAGGCTTCGGCTCCGGCTTCGTCTCTGTTATCCAAAAAGCTGAAAACACAGGTTGGAGTTCTTTGCTGAAGTTGAAGCAAATCTGTGGACATCGATGTTTTCCGATCTTCCCAATGTTGTATTGGGCCCTTAAAGGCCCTATACAACATTGTTAAAAGTCAAAAGATTGCCACGGTTTGTGTGTTAAAACATAAAACATTCCAAAAAAGAAATCCTGCGAAGGTTTGAGCTCAATTGGTAATTAGAGAAAGTAGAAAAAGGCAAAAACCGTCACGGTTTTCTCGCCGTGCTGTAGTGTAAGAAATTGTTTATTACTCGCGAGTAATCAACTTATTTATCGATGTTTGAGTGAAGATTTCTCGAGTAGTACATCACCCCAGACCGTAAGACGGATTTCAACGTGAGGATTCTATCATGACCATCTACAAACTGTGTAAATTAGAAGGAAATCTGTGAACATCGCTGTTTTCCGATCTTCCCAATTTCGTATTGGGCCTTTAGATAAAGAACCTCTATTTAGAGGGCCTGACGTTTCAAACCTAGTTGGACCGGAAAATGTAATATCAACTACCCTATATCTTTACATTTCATCTCCAGGGATCAACAATCAATCTTTATTTTCCGACAGATGTAAACAACGGCCCGTTGCAAATCCAGGTTTCCAGCCATTTCAGGGGGGATATAGTGGTGTATGTTCTCCTGTGCCGTTTCCAAAGTGCGTTTTTAAATTCCGTTCGACGCCCGACGGGAGTACGATAAAGGTCGGTGATCCGACCGCACAACCGTCCCCTGATTTATGGGGGGTATGGCGAGGGGGTCCCCACCCCTTCACTCGGTGTCGGTCGGTGCCTGCCCTGGCTTCCCCTTCATATGACATAGTGACACGTTGCAAAGTGGACTGAGTCCAGAACGCTATCAAATGCACGCTGTATGTACACGTACGTGTACATGCAACTTACAGATGGACAAAAAAACAGCAGCAATTTTTATATGGTGAACTTTGACATAATGCTTGTGATGAATTTCACCTCCTCGAATTCATGAGTTTGTCAGTCTTCTCAAAGGTAAACTCCGGATGATTGGTGTAAATGTGCATAGACATGTGTGTACATGTCAACTGTATGTACATTGTACACAATGTACATGCACATGTGCTGGCTACTCAAAATCCGGATCTTTTGTGGAGAACTTTTGACTACTATTATTTGTGATGTATTTAACCTTTAAATTCGTGCATTCAAAAGGTATTCCCATTGATGCCAGAACGAAACCTAGTTTCTAGTCTTCTTTTGAGTTTCAGCTGATGGCCTATAGCCTATGCATCGTACTATAAGCTCCATCTACCTCTTATACCCTGCGCATTAAAGGTCATATACAACATTGGTAAAGGTCAAAAGATTGTCACAGATTTTGTGTTAAACCATTAAACATTCCAAAAAAGCAATCCTGCGAAGGTTTGAGCTCAAATGGTGATCTGAGAAAGTAGAAACGGGTAAAAAACTGTCACGGTTTTTGCACCATTCTGTAGAGTAAGAAATAGTTTAGTACTTGCGAGTAATAAACTGTTTGTCGATGTTTGAGTGAAGATTTGTAGGGAAGTACATCATCCCAGACCGTAAGATTTCAACATGAGGATTCTATCATGACCAACTATAAACTGTGTAAATTAGAAGGACATCTGTGGACATCGATGTTTTCCGATCTTCCCAATGTTGTATTGGGCCTTTAATTTGTGAACGACAACCCAAGAGGTCCCGGGTTAAAATCCCGGTCCAGTCAACAATTTGTATTCATGAAGAAAAAAAGGAATTCATTCTTAAGGTCAAACCAAGGCGGGAGGGGCGAACTCGTCTCTTAAGCCAAGAGCAGATGTTGAGATCTTGCCAAGAATGTGATCACAGAAAGCCCGCCCAGACGCGATGCGGCGGAATGGGTAAAGCTTATGCCCAATAAAAATAATATTAGTCCCGAGCATCTGGTAATGTGAGTGCATGGCCTGGTTACGAAGCGCCCCAGTCCTCGCCACGCGTTTCCTCACTGAGTAGTGGGTGTAACGTTATCTCGCGCGCAACGATGACGGGATCAGTGAGCGATCTCAGAATCGCCCATTTTCTAGGAATTGCAACGCAAGACTACAGTTACCAGTCTTTAGAAAGGTAGCCGAATCACCCTTACAAAAATAAACGGACTATGTGACACATCAATACTGAAATCCCCCCACTTTCGAAGAGAAAGAATCGGTACTTACGAAACGCTCACGCGGCAACTCTGACGAAAAGGAAGGAAGGAGAGAGAGAGGGGGGGGGAGAAGAGAAGGGTGGACAGACAGCGCATGCGCGAGTTGCGTTTGCGCTCGGTTGCTATTGGAAACAGCTATTGGACAGAGGGGGGATTGGCTGCGTATGGGCGGTCGCACACAATAATTTATTGGTTCGGCTGTTTCCGTTTGGCTCGGGGCTGTGAAAGTCTGTGGACTTTTCCGCCCGCTGTAACTCTAGCCACAATTGAGATTGCAAGAGGAAATCTCAGTTGAGCCCCTCTCCGTCGAACCAGTTCGTGGTTGAGATAGCATACGTACGCGCCCATAGCCTACTTGCCCCATACATACAATCCACCTTCAACCTATTTCGTTGTGTGCACTGTCTTATTGCAGAAAATAAGCAGCCCTCTTTGCAAAACCTAAGTTTAACCTTTGTTAAAAAGTCCATCAGTATTGGCAGCAATCTGTTCGCAATAATTTATTGGGCACCTCGAACCCACATTGGTCAAAGGTTGCCCAGAGCAAGGCACCCACTTGATATTATTTTCTCCAAACCTTTGAGGGCCTGACGTTTTGCTCGCGTGTAAGGATCTTTCGCATGTAAGGAAGTGCCACTACTAGTTACTACATTTTGATTAACCCGCTTTGGCCACACATTATCCACGGTTGGTTCAAATTTATCAAAATATGTTTACATGTCTGGGTACAAAAATGACCCAACGTTTGGTCAGGACGTGCTTATACTTATTCATTATCCTCTCTAGTTGGGGCATTTCGAATCTATAGACGTTAGCCAAAGTGTTACCGGGCCGGGCGTAAAAGTAACGTGTTTAGTCCATGACTTAATTAGGTCATTTCTCTTACTCGTTATAATGTCACACAGACATATAGAAACAACCGTTTGGCATCAGTTTCTTGGTGAATACTATCTGTCGGTACTTATCAATCCGAAAGACCTTCAAATTGGGCAACAGACCACAACCAGTGGATGTTCAGGTTTTGTCAGACGGATGCGAAGACTGATTCCGAGTTTGATTCGCGGACTTGTAATTAGGTCTCTTGTCAAAAAGATGATCGGTTGACGTGCCGGTTGAATTCATCCGACCGATAAAATGTCCCCCGGTAGAAAGCCGATTGTACTGGACTCTGGGGTGAAAAATACATGATGGCTATCGGGTGGAAACGACATCGGACGGGTCAAACCATCTGATACCTAGATCTTTTTGACAAGACTCCTAATGCGGGCCTGTGTGTGACTGTGAGCCTATTTTATGTTGGTGGTAGATTTTGACCGACATTTTTCTGCGTATCATCGACCCCTCCCCGCCTGAACCCAGCCTCCATCTCACGAGGAGAGCAACTCGGGCGAATGTTTCGTGAGAACATTTGTTGGGGGTGGTGTGGTGTTTTTCTTTAGGGGTCTCTTGGAGGATGGTTTGTCTCGCGTACGTTGCCTCCGAGTCGCCGGAGAGATCGCAGCGGCCCTCGTCGGGTCTCCAGCCGGGCGGGCCTAATCGAATCACCCGCCTCGTCTCGGTCTACCTCGCCGGTCGCTGCCCCTTATACCGGCTGTCCCTGTCTCTGTCTGTGTCTAGCTCTGTCTCTTTGTGTCTCTGTCTCTGTCCCTATCCCTGTTCCTGTCCCTGTCCCTGACATGCCCATGTCCCTGTTTCCCTGTCCCTGTTCCTGTTTCCCTGTCCCTGTTCCTGACATGCCCATGTCCCTGACATGCCCCTGTCCCAGTCCCTGTCCCTGTCCTTGTCCCTGTCCCTGTCCCTGTACCTGTTCCTGTCCCTGTCCCTGTCCCTGTACCTGTCCCCGTTTCCCTGTTTCCCTGTCCCTGTCCTTGTCCCTGTTCCTGTCTCTGTCCCTGTCCCGGTCCCTGTCCCTGTCCCTGCCCATGTTCCTGTTTCCCTGTCCCTGTCCCTGTCCCTGTCCTTGTCCCTGTCCCTGTCCCTGTACCTGTTCCTGTCCCTGTCCCTGTCCCTGTCCCTGTACCTGTACCTGTCCCCGTTTCCCTGTTTCCCTGTCCCTGTCCTTGTCCCTGTTCCTGTCTCTGTCCCTGTCCCAGGCCCTGTCCCTGTCCCTGCCCATGTTCCTGTTTCCCTGTCCCTGTCCCTGTCCATGTCCCTGTCCATGTCCCTGCCCATGTCCCTGTCCCTGTCCCTGTTTCCCTGTCCCTGTCCCTGATACTGTCCCTGTCGCTGACATGCCCGTGTCCCTGACATGTCCATGTCCCTGTTTCCCTGTCCCTGTCCCTGTCCCTGACCCTGTCCCTGTCCCTGTCCCATGTCCCTGACATGCCCATGTCCATGTCCCTGTCAATGTCCCTGTCTCTGTCCCTGTCTCTGTCCCTGTCCATGTCCGATGATGTCCCTTTCTATGTCTGTTTCCCTTTCTATGTCTATGTCTCTTTCCCTGCCCTATCTCTGTTTCGGTCTCAGTCTTTGAGCCTTTCTCTATACCTCTCTTTCTGTCGATCCCTGTCCCTGCCTTTGCCTACTCCATGTCTCTGTCTCTATTATATGTCTGTCTGTCTCTAACCATAGTGACGAGTCTATGGAGGATCTATATAACGGCTGCAGTAAATTCCCATAGACTTGTGTGTTAATTCGGACACTTCTCATGTGGCTTCGAATTACACGCGAGTCTATGGAAGCTGAGCCAGCAAGCGGCTGTTCGCCCTTTTCCACTAGACGTGTGTGGTAATTCCGACACCGCCTCGTAGTACGGCTTCAAATCACGCGTGAGTCTATGGCAGTTGAACCGCCTTGTGACTGCAGCAAACGGCCATAGACGCATTATTTCCGGCCGTAGCCAGTGAATTCGAACAGGGCCTTAGTTTTAGCCAAAACTATGACGTATTTTACTTTGGGGTTATATTTTATTATCTTTATTTCCCATGCAGTGACCTCCCGGCTCTTCTCAGAGCCACACTCTCTCTCTTCTTACCGCCAGAATGTCCTCGTTTTGATTGTACTATGCAAGCGACCCACGGCCACATCGTTACCTTGCAGTCGCTCTCTTCACATCCCCTCCGTAGAAGTTTTAGAACAGAAATCTCACCGCGTGTTAGCGACATAAAGCCACGTGGATATTTTCAAACCATGCTGTATAGCATTCATGCGATTTAACCACCAATTGAATCCAGTTGTGCCAAGAGACGGCCTTGGATAAACTGACCCTCGAACAAAGTGTGGCGGCCAGATTATTTTGTTTCTCCCGTTGCTCAATTAAAATCCTAATGGGACCCCCCTCGCTCACGCATGTGTGGTAGGCAACGGTTGCGCATGCGTGTTGCCTTGTCAGAGCCAAATCTTTAGGACATACATTTCTTTAGCAGGAAACCTGCCTTTGAGAAAAGGTCCTGCAAGGATCGAAACGTTAGGCCCCTCTGTACGTTTTTGTTGGTAATTTAATTAGGTAAACAGAATTGTTTTTGTCTATACTTCAATGATTCTATAATTTTTTATCAGCGATGCTTCAGTTGTTAATTAAGGAGAGTTTGACAATGATTATCCAGCGTGATTTGGCAGTCGATCTACTCTCTGATTATAGGCCGTTTTCGAAATGAAGGCTTAGGCTCGGGCTCAGGCTTCGTCTCCGCCTGACAAAACCGGAAAATCCGGGTTGTGGTTTGTTTCTGAATTCGAAAGTTTTGTGGCTTGATAGATACAGGGTAATCCCCAAGACACTGGGGCCAAACCGTTTGTTTTAAGATGCCTGTGATATTATAACGAGCAGGATAAATATGACTGAAGCCAGAAAACATTTCTGAAGAAATAGCCTTGTTGTCAATATTGGCCATTTTTGACCCAAACTTTATGTCTTCAGATTGGCTCCAAAATAGCTGAGGAGACTCATAGAACACATTTCTGAAGAAATTGCGTCAAATTTCCCAACAGGGAAAAACTTTGTCTCACAGGGTCGGAAAATCTGGTTTTGGCAAGACTATAGCCTTGTTGTCATTAAAAATTTATGTCTTCAGATTGGCTTCAAAATGGCCGAGGAGACTCGTAGGGACCCATAGAACACGTTTCTGAAGAAATTGCGTCAAATTTCCCAACAGGGAAAAACTTTGTCTCACAGGGTCGGAAAATCTGGTTTTGGCAAGACTATAGCCTTGTTGTCATTAAAAATTTATGTCTTCAGATTGGCTTCAAAATGGCTGAGGAGACACGTAGGGACCCATAGAACACATTTCTGAAGAAATTGCGTCAAATTTCCCAACAGGGAAAAACTTTGTCTCACAGGGTCGAAAAATCTTGTTTTGGCAAGACTATAGCCTTGTTGTCATTAAAAATTAATGTCTTCAGATTGGCTCCAAAATGGCCGAGAAGACTCGTAGGGACCCATAGAACACATTTCTGAAGAAATTGCGTCAAATTTTCCAACAGGGAAAAACTTTGTCTCACAGGGTCGAAAAATCTTGTTTTGGCAAGACTATAGCCTTGTTGTCAATATTCAGCCCGAGCCTAAACCTCCATTTCGAAAACGGCCTTAAAATGGATCGTGAACGGAGGATGTTTCTTCTTCCTTTTTTTCCCCCAGCATGTATCCGCCACCAGACCTCTTCTGGACCGGAGAGGAGGGGGAGGGGGAGGGCGTGACCCCGGTGACCGTGAGGTAAACGAGGCTAATTGGACATAGACCCGCTCGCTGTGACATAATTATTGTCGAGTGCTGCACGCACCACGCGGTCAACGGGGCAACTCCCCCTCGCCCAATTAGTCAAGAGTGCACGATCTTTTTGTCGGTCACCCACATTTTTCCAGGGGGAAGATTTCCAAATCCTTCTTTTTTCCTAGCTCCTTCAAACTATGATCTTAAAAAAAAAGTCCAGCCAGGTCTCTGTTGTATTTGCATAGACCTCGCAAAGGGGCGCTCGATTGATTAACAAGTGGAAGGTTTGCGTTGACACCGTGTAGCATTTCTCTTTCAAGAAGGAGTGTGGTTCTGAAAAGAGCCGGTAACTCTTTAAGAATAATCTCAACATTTAGTGGGCCTGACGTTTCGATCCGAGCAGGACCTTTCTCAAAGGCAGAGAGTTAAGAATAAGTTTGAAAATAATGTCCAAATGATTTTTTTAAATTTTAACTTCAGTAGGTTTTAAAAAAAAAACTACCGTTCTTCAACAGAATCTAGGCTAATAGCTCTACGGGTCAATAGGTAGACATTACAGGCTGCGTATTTTTTTTTTTTCACAAAGAGTGTAAGAAACGACGTCTTGTTTTGGATAATTATTGCCGGTGTCATTTTACCTCTGATCTGGGTCAAGACGTAAGACGAAGACATGTTCAAGGACTGTTCTGAAGACGGATCATCAGCCCAATATGTTTTTTTTTACTACGCGTTTAAAGCATCATGTAAAAGAGAAGGACCGATACGGCGATTCACAATAGTGCGCCCTCAAGAGTTTGCAATTATACGGTGTATTTTTGTAATCGTGTATTTTGGTGTTTTTTGTATTTTGGCCATGTGAGATACATTGATGTTTTTATGTGCTTATGTTAATAAATGCACAGCATAGGCCTATATAGAAATAATTCCCGTATAAACCTTCACATGGGGAAAAAGCGCGCGAAATGACTGCCAGCTATAAGCCACTGCACAACACGACAAGGAAAAACGGCCGCAAGGAATTGTGGGGGGGGGGAGGGAGAAAGCGTCCTCGTTCGCAGGGCACAGGGGTCAACACGAGCCCACGGGGAGAGCGATCCCAAATAGTAACAATTTGATTACCGACTGGGTAGAGGTATAGGGGAGAGAGAGAGAGAGAGAGAGAGAGAGAGGGAGTGAAGTACAAACACATTATCCTAATTGCTGCTTCCCCTACATCGCCCTACCCAGGGGGTATCGTAGATCGTCAGCCACCTCCTTATTCAAAATATATATGTAGAATAGAACACGACGATGATGATTTTTTCCCCCAATCCTCCTTCCGGGTCCGTTAAAAGCTCCGTTGAAAAGCTTGGCTGTGAGCGCTTAGTGCGGTAATGGCGAAAAGATTAGCGCGAGACTCATCTCCAAGCCGAATGGTCTCGGGGTCTCGTTTTTAAAGGGTCGCGCCCCTCAGTACACTATACCTGGACGGTTGCGCTTTTGAAGCAGAATGACGAATGCCCCAGGAAAGAAAGATCTAACAAACACCGACATCAACAGTGAAAACATAAAAAATCCCCCCCCCAAAAAACGGAATCATGAATAATTAATGAGCTATAATTAGACAAAACATTATTTTTTTTTCAAATGAAATTTTACACAAATGTTCATTATGTCATTCTCTATCACCCTGCGAAATATCATTCGAATCCATCATTGAACGACCGAGATCTGAGGGGGAGGGGGGGCGGAATCTGCCCCCCCCCCCGACTGTGATATGGTCAAAATAACCCGGCTCTTTGAGGGTTAAAGTGTTTCTAACATTTTTTGTTTTGTCCCACGGGTCAACAGAGAGGCAGTGTCACTGAATGGGTTTACACCATGCATCATTTTCACAGACCCCCATTTTCATCAGAAGCAACCAGAAACAAGCCGTAATTCTGGTCTTTTACCTTTGATAGCGACGGACGGAAGAGCTCAAACGGAGGATCAATCTACACAAGGTGATAATTCCTATCTTACCTGTCTCTCCTGTACAGCTATTACACTGAGAGACAGCACCACACAGTATTGGGACCGATGCCAAACGCAGGGAATTATTGTGAGTGCACTATTTTTTGGCTAACTCGTATATCTTTTGATGGAATGACATTCGTAACGAACGACACGCATCAAGCCGCTACTCTAATTAATTAAAACCTGGCAGAATGGTCGAAGGTCCCTCTATACTCTCGGCATGAAACCAGCCTCGTCGTAAATAGTCTTCGCCTTTCTCTTTGCTTTTGTAACTTTTCCTAAAGTGGCGTTTAGCCCTGCTCATCGGAGCAAACCTCCTCCTCTTCTTCTTCCTCCTCATTCTCTTCCTGTCCCTCTCCTCATCCTTCTTCTACCCTCCTCCCACTACCTCTTCCTCCTCCCCCTCTTCATCTTCCTGTTCCTCCTCATCCTCTTCCCTCTGCTACCCTCCTCCCACTACCTCTTCCTCCCACCTTCATCTTCCCGCAGCCGATTTCAAGAAAAGTTGCGTAAGTTACGCAACGTACAAATGTTGCGTAAGTCTTGCGCCACAATGGCTCCTTTGTGCAGTATTTAGAAAAGGCAGCGAAATGTTGCGTAAGTTACGCAACATTTGAAGTTTCGTGAAATCGGCTGCTGTTCCTGCTCCTCTTTCTCTTCACTTTCCTCTTCCTATTCCTCTTCCTCGAAGGTCCTGTTAGCGCCAGTAATAAGACACTATGTACGAAAGAAGCGTGCAGACGAGCGGCAGTGCATGCAGTGCGTGAACTATAAGGTCGTCGGTAATACCAATACGGACTCTATACAAAAACACCGCAGAATCGTTCCGCTAGTGATTCTCAATTCGGAATTCGTGCGTGGCCTTCTCGGAGAGTTGGGCACCGCCGGTGACGTCATTCACGGAGAGCGTGGCTTGTATATATATATAGCCACGCTCTGCTACTATATGGCCCATTTCCTAAACCCGGCTTAGGCTCAGGCTGCGGCTTTGTCTCTAGTTCGTTCATCCATTTGAAAGTACAATGCATGAACACGGGAAGCATTTGGCTTCGTTTTTGAATGTCATACTGCGTTTTGGGAAAAAGAATCCAAAGCTTTAACTACAACAGATAGCTCCAACCGGTGTTTTCAGCGTCTGGATATCAGAGACGAAGCCGGAGCCCAAGCCTGCAAGCTTTTGGAAAGAGTCCTGTAGCCACACAGGGAGGGGAGGGGGTGAGCGTCAAGAGGGTTGATACGGTGGGGGAGTGTGACTGATTCCGCCCCGTGACACAACTGGAGCGGCTAGCCCCTCCCCCTCCCCCGTCAGTGGCACGCCGCGGTCCCCATCACTCGTCCCTGCCCCGTTAAGGGCGAGCCGCCGCCTGGAAAGGGCCGGGCTCGCTCGCTCCGTCAAACTCGCTGAGATATCCTCTCGCCATCTCCCATCCATCCCGCTCTCGCTCCCCTGACCACCCTCCCCTCCCCACCTCCCTCATCCCTCGCCATTTCCACAAAAGCGTCCTTCTGAACTCTCGATCATGTTTACTCGTGCCAGTATACCACCCAACACCCCTGCCAGGAATACGAGACGGCGCTTCAAATCAAGGCTTGTGTCAACGAAGCGCATCTGTCAGTGGGTTAACTAATTGTCTAGGGGGGTTATCCTTGTCGAGGTTTTTTTTTCCATTTCTTTAATTAATTTTTAAATGCACGAGACATGGGGACGGGGGACCTTTGGCTTGAGGAGAGGATACTAAGTTATGTCTAATCAAAAATTAGGAGGGCCTGACGTTTCGATCGTAGCAGGACCTTTCTCAAAGGCCAACATTGGTAAAAGTCTTAGAATTTAGTGGGCCTGACGTTTTGATCCTAGCAGGACCTTTCTCAGGACCTTTATGCCTTTGAGAAAGGTCCTACTAGGATCGGAACGTCAGGCCCACTAAATTTTAAGATTTGCATTTTGGTAACTTTAGTCAGTAAGCAGTTTGCAACATTTTTGTATATCACATTGGTAAAAGTCGAAAGATTGTCACAGTTAGTATTTGAAACCGTTAAACATTCCCAACAAGAAATCATGCAAAGGTTTTAACTTAAAATAATGGTAATCAGCTGAGAAAGTAGAAAAATGCAAAAACCCTCAAGGTTTTTGCACCGTTCTTTAGCGTAAGAAATAGTTTAGTACTCGTGAGTAATAAATTATTTGTCGATGTTTGAGTGAAGATTTCTCGAGAAGAACAGCATCCCAGACCGTAAGATTTCAACATGAGGATTCTATCATGACCATCTACAAACTGTGTAAAATTAGAAGGCAATCTGTGGACATCGATGTTTTCCGATCTTCCCAATGTTGTATTGGGCCTTGAAACTTAAGGTAGTTAAAGGCAGAAGGTCCAGCTACATGAGAGATACAGGGTTATTTTGTTTCATATTGGCAGCTTTTTCCTTATCTCTTTTAAAGGCAAAGGACAAAACAACCAAATAGCGTTATGTTTTAATGAGAGCCCCAATCTCCAACTTTGGGCTAATAGAGACGAAGTTGCAGGCGAGTTTGGGTTGAAAAATAAGGAGCTTCAAGTTGTGCCCCCCCCCCCAAACAAACCCCGACTACTCACTGCCTATAGCTAGCGCGCATACCACTGCCATGTACTGCACGCATTAGGAGGTCCTTCGTCGGTGCGCATGCGCAGGATTGGAGTTGCACGTCAGTGCTAACATCGGAGTGGATGTGGATTCGAACCCCGGACAAGGTGATTTTATTTTTTTATTTTTTTTATTAATGTTTTTTTATTTTTATTTTTTTTTTTTTTTTTGGGGGGGGGAATTTATTGGTAAACTACACGAACAAAGCATGAGCCGAATTCTTCGTCTGTTGTCGAGAGCGTAATAAAGCTGGCAGTGATGAACAGACGGTTCTGAAATTAATTTCGATTATTCCCTAATGGCCCCCGACACATCTGCGTGGTTCCCAGACGGGTTAAGCACCCGCCAGGCTCGTAAAGGCTCATCAATATCGGCTAGATGTTCATCAAGTAGTCCAGCTGAATCGATGGAATACCCGGCTTGTGTGTGTACGAAATAATAATATGCGCGTGGCAATCTGAAGATGTTTTGGTAAAACACGACAGGAATTGATGCAGCCCCTACACAACATTGGTAAGATCGAAAAACAGAAATGTTCACAGATTTAAATGGAACTTATACAGTTTGAAGATGGTTAAACTAGAAACCTCTCACTGATATATTTCTGCCTAAAATGTTAAGGAAAAGTAATAGTTTACGTCTCACCGAGATCTAAACTATTAAATTTCGGAACAGTACGGCGTTGAATGCTGCATTTTCGAGAAACAAATGAAGATTTTCAAGATTTTCTCGAGACTCGGTTGTCGGTTATTTCATGCATAATATTATGTTGGATCAGACAACGAATGTAATGCTATTCTTTGACCTCGACCAATGTTGTGTAGGAGCTTTCAGCGGCCCATGCCAGTTGTGCGATACTACCACACAAGGGGGGAAACTCCGAGTACCAGCTGCCTACTGTTATTAAATACATGCTTTTTCCTTGGCTGGTAATCTGTTTAGGTGATAGCAATGTTGCAGCGCGGTGTGTATACGCGTGGTGCTTGGTGTTAAGAAGTTAAGGAGGATGGAAACGTCCATGTGGTTTTTTTTTCTCGCCCCGGCGTGGCAAATGCCTTTTTACGCACGACTGGCTGCAATGACAACAGTGTTGCAGATAGTGTTCGAAATTACGGTGGCTCATCGTGGTCATGGGTTGACGAACTTGTTAAAATTTTACCTGCTCGCTCAGGCAAGAAATAAGAGATGTTCACACAAAAAATGCAATTATCTTGATACACGACAGTATTTAAAATGGTAATATGTTTTGTTAGGTCTCTCAATTGTCAAAAAGATCATCGGTTGAGTGCCAGTTGAATTTATCCGACCGATAACATTTCCCCCGGTAGAAAGCCGATTGTACTGGACTCTTGGGTGAAAAATTCACGATGGGTATCCGATGGAAACGACATCGGACGGGTCAAATCATCTGATACCCAACCGATGATCTTTTTGACAAGAAGCCTTATAGACTGATGGCGCGACCAATGTTTGCATGCCATCACGTGACTTAAAGTGGGTGTTTTTGCATCTCATTTGGTGCAGATCAGGAGTGGAAATGAGCAAAGAAGACCATCATATTGTCCAGATTCTTCATTGTATATTTCCATAGCTGCTCTGTGCCAAATGAGATGAATAAAAATACCCACTATAAGTCTCCACGTGGTGGCATGTAAACAGTGGTCGCGCTATTGATCTATTAAGATAGACTTGGCCGACCATTGAGGTCACAGAAATGGCACCCAGTCATAGGCCTTATGCATTATTACTTCGTAGGTGTAAGCGACAAGCCTTGAGCACCGTTTGAAATAAATATTATTGTTGGCAACCCGGCACTGACCAAGGACCCGGATGCGGACTTTTTTTCCCAGGACGGGAAAGGCGATCATTAGCATAAAGGCGCGCTATTGGTTGCATTTTGTCTACGCATGGTGAATTATTCATGATAATCATTCCACTTACCCACCCAAATCTTGATGTTAGGTGTACATGTACAGTGTACATGTACATGTACATGTACATGTACATACACAGTAGGCGTGTACATGTGTGTGTATGCCTACATGATGTACCGGTAACTAATGTATACTACACCACAAGCGTGTACTATAAAGATGTCCGTTTGTAACATTTCATGAATAATTCACCATGTCTGGATCAAATGCAACCAATAGCGCGCATGTATGTTAATAGTGGTCTTTCCCATCCTGAAAAAACAAAATACGCGACCCTGCTGCACTCGGGACCTTCGGGGGAAGGTTGCAGCCGAGAGGGGGGGGGGGGGGTTCGGGTGACTAGTCCTCCGTTTGTTTGTCCATAGCTCCGGTATAACTCACAGAGCTTCACGAGGAAGACAACGACGAGATACGGTCGACAGGAGACTGGTAAGAAGACACCCTGACTGACAGACCAGGGGCGAGATCAAGACGGAACGTCGAGCTGTAACATGGTTAATATTACATACTCTATCATGTTGGCTACATTTTGCATAGGAAGTAAGCGGTGACATCTCGTGATCAGAGCCACACTCTATACCTCCAAGGCGATGACTTACATGGTGTCACCGCAAACTTTCCACTTTGTGCTTCCACCATACAAACCATTCAATGTTTATCTTAACTTCGGATCCGCGTTCAGACGATTTTTTTTGAATGAGCTACATCTCCTTCGTTCTTTAAAGACCTCCCCAGCTCCCAACCCACCCCCACCCAAAAAAAAAAATAGCGAGGTCTCGAACCTTATCAAATAAAGCGCTCCAAATACTGATATAAATTCCCGACCTCTCGCGCGAGCGTCGGATTTCTGCCTCCCACCCCCTCCCAGAATTCCAAACCGATGGGAATTATGCTAAAAATTCCGACCGGTTACTGGCACCAAAAAAAAAATGAAGAATAAAAATTGCGACTAAAAGTTGGCTTCGTGCTTCCGTGGCCAGGCCCGCGCGCTGGCCGTCTGATAAACCGCAGCCCGGTACACAAAGCCAGCGTCCGTGTGGTCGGGTAAGGGACCGGGATTGGTTGGCAGACAGTAATGCGCGCGCACTGCCAACCTGCACGCTTGCATTTTTTACAAGGAGGCTTCCGGATTTTTTCGTGTTTTTTTTTCATCTTTTTTTTTTTTTTTTTGGGGGGGGGGGGGTTCTTGCGAGCGAAGAGCGGACCACTTCCAAGTCGCCATTTATGCATCTAATTTTCGAGCCCCCTTTTTTTTTTTGGGGGGGGGCTACAACTTCAGCAGAAAAACAAGTTGAGGATTGAACCTTAACTCCCCCTCTCCATAAAAAAAATAGAACACCGAGGCATACTGTAGATTCTGTGTAGGAGACGAAACTCAAGCCCATACTACGGATTCGTGAAAAAAAAATATCCGAAGGCAGTTGTCAGAGAACAGAGTATCCAGCATCATTATTTCGAGGAGGATAATGCTATGATGCTTTCCTACAAGACAAATAGCTTGGTCTCGATGAGAATAGCCACATGACACGTATCATCTGCAGATTAACTGGTGCCCGAGCCTGAGTCATAGCCGTGGATTTAAGGCAGCGAGCCTTGAAGGCGGAACGTCTCTATTGGCGTTAATCCGCAGCCAGTTGTGAATACCTAATGTGCACGTGCGAGTTTAAAGGGCTGCACCACCGACAGTCGTAAGTTTTGGGCTCCTCAACGTCTCAGACACTCGACGTGAACTTAAGACCAAAAATACAAAAACGGGGTTCGGTATAAAATTCATGGCATGGCACATTGGTATTCTGTTACCTAAAGGCTCTATACAAAATTGGTATAAAAGGTCAAACGACAGTTTGTGTTTAAGCCCTTACGCAACATTGGTCGAGGTCAAAGAACAGCATCCATACGTTGTCTGATCCAACATAATATCATTAAATAGCACACCTGTGAAAATTTCAGCTCAATCCGCCAACCGAGTCTCGAGAAAATCATCGTTAAAACCACTTCATTTGTTTCGCGACAATGCAGCATTCAATGCCGTACTGTTTCGAAAAATAGTTTAGATCTCGGTGAGACGTAAACTATTTCTTTTACTCTTTTCTCCCAAAATACAACATTTTAGGCAGAAATATTTCAGTGCGAGGTTTCTACTATAACCATCTTCAAACTGTATAAGTTTCATGTAAATTTGTGAACATTTTTGTTTTTCGATCTTACCAATGTTGTGTAGGGCTTTAAGTATCAATTCCTGCCGCGTTACCAAAACCATCATAATAGCTATTGAAATTTACTAACAACATACATAAACCCGGTTCTGGTACATTCAGCCAGAGATCTCTGGTTCTCTCTCCCTTTCTCTCTGATGTCTCTCCTCTCTCCCCCCCCCCTCTCTCTCTCATCTCTCTCTTTCTCTCTGCCCCCTCTCTTTCTCTCTCTCCCTCTCCCCCCTCTCTCTCTCCCTCTCTTTCTCTCTCTCTGTCCTCTCTCTCCCTCTCTATCGCCTCTCTTTCAGTTTCTCTCTCTCGCCTCTCTCCTATCTCTCTCCCTCTCTCTCCCTTTCTCTCTCTCTCTCTCGAGCTCTGCCCATCTCACCCTCTCCCTTCACTCTCTATCTCCATCTTCCTATCTCCCTCTCTCACCCTCTCTCCCTCTCTAACCCTCTCTCCCTCTGTCTCTTTCTCTGTCTCTCTCCTTCTATCCATCTCTATCCTTCTATCTCTCTCTCCCCCACTATCTCTCTCCCCTGCCTCTGAATTTGCGAGCGCTGTACAGCGATCACCGTGACATTATTGAAAGAAGTTCGTCGTGACAGTTTGTTCCCTCCCCTCCCCCTATCTCCATCTCCCTCTCTCCCTCTCTCTCCCTCTCTCTCTCTCTTTGTCTCTCTCTCTCTTCCTCTCTCTCTCTCCCTCTCTCTCACCCCCTCTCTCTCTCCCCCTCTCTCTCCCCCCTTTCTCTCTCTTTCTCTCTCTCCCTCCCTCTCCTTCTCTCCCTCTCTCTCCCTCTCTCTCCCTCTCTGTCTCTGTCTCTCTCCCTCTATATCCCTCTTTCCTTCTCTCCCTCCCACTCTCTCTCTCTCTCTCCCTCTCTCTCTCTCTCTCTCTCTCTCTCTCTCTCTCTCTCTCTCTTTCCCCCGTCTGAATTCGCTACCACCGTGACATTATTGAAAGAGAAGTTCGCCGTGACACGTGCAGAAGGTGACGCGCGGAATGCCGCAGAAGGTACAGATGTCCCCGTCCATAATGAGACGGATACAAAAAAAAAACCCGACAGACGCTCCCCGACTTCGCAAGCGATCCCGGCCCTGCGTGAAAAAAAAAAACCGAGCAGGGTGTCTGTTGGCACCTTCTCAAATCAAAAATCAAAAATTAGAAACACACACCCGACAGACGAGAACTTTGAGAAAGGCGAGAAAGACACATTTCAATTGATCAGAGAGGCGAACGACCAAGTATCTCTCTCTCTCTGTCAAACAATCCTCCCTGTCTATGGTTGACGACCTGGACATCTGTTGTCACCTGTCACAACCGATTTAGGACGGGAAATCCGAGGATATATAATATGTGTTGCGGGCATGAAGTTAAAGAAACAACAGACCTATAGATCATATGCGACGCGATGATTCTCCATTACCCTTTTTTTTCCCTTTTTATTTTTTACCCTTTTTTCTACTTTCTCAGATCACCATTTGAGCTCAAACCTTCGCAGGATTGCTTTTTTGGGGATGTTTAATGGTTTAACACACAAACTGCGGCAATCTTTTTACCTTAACCAATGTTGTATAGGGCTAAGCCTCGTTTACTTTGCCCTCGATGCTACCATCGGGCCAGGTAGAATTAGAGCCAGTGCGATCCTGGAAAGAGGCCACAGGACACCCACGGAAACTCCATAAAAAAGGGGGGAATATGTATACCCCGTAAGGGCTACAGATCGAACATCAACCCTGTCTCATCAACCCCCTTTTTTTTGGTTAAACCCATCTCTCTTTCCGTGTGGGCGTGGAAGCAGTTCATCTGTACGCTCAACCACAACAGGGTTTTTTTTTTCGAGGAGGGGGAGGGGGTGCTGGAGGGAGTGAGGGTGAGAGATTGAGGTTCGGGGAGAGGGGGGAGAGGAGGGGAAGGGGAAGAGGTTCGAGAGCACCCAATCGACGGCAACTGATTGAAATTGATTTTGGCCCGCGGCCGAGTCGTCCCTTGGTGCCCCGCACCGAGTCATGATGATGTAACACTTGAACCGATTATCCCGGCGGAAAAGTACGCGTGTACCCTCCGTCGCTCCGTCGCTTCGTCGCTCATGCTTTTTATTTGTATTTTTGCCTGGTGGCATGCGTGCCTTCTCTCTCTGTCTGTCTCTGTCTCTGCGTCTTCTTCTTTCTCTCTGCTCTCCGTCTGCCTCTCTTTTCTCTCTGTCTGTCTGCATCTATCTCTGACTCTCTGTCTCCATCTTCCTCTCTGACTCTTTGTCTCCATCTTTCTCTCTGTCTCTGTATCTCTCTCTATGTCTCTCTCTTGCTCTCTGCCTCTCTGACTCTATCTATGTCTCTCTGCCTCTCTCTGTCTCTGTCTGTCTCTCTCTCTGTCTCTCTATGTCTCTGCCTGTCTGTCTCTCTCTACCTCTTTCTGTCTCTGTCACGCTGCATGTCTCTCCATGTCTCTGTGTCTCTGTCTAGTATCTCTCTGTCCATCCCTCTCTGCCTCATTTTGTTTCGACCTTTGTCTCTCTGCCCCTCCCTGCTTCTCACTGTCTCTATATGTCTATATCTGTCTCTGTCTCAGTCTCTCTGTCTCACTGTCTCTGTGTGTCTCTCTTTGTACCTCTATGCCCCTCTCTGTTTCTTTCTATCTCCCTATGTCTCTGCCCCTCTCTATGCCCCTCTCTCTGACCCTCTCTCTGCCCCTCTCTCTGCCCCAACATCTCTCTCTTCCCTCTCTCTCTCTTTCCCTCTGCCTCTATCTCCCTCTCTCTCTCTCCCTCTCCCTCTCTCCTCTCTCTTTCCCTGTGCCTTTCCCTGTGCCTCTCTCTCCTTCTCTCTATCTACCTCTCTTTCTCCCCCTCTCTCTTTCCCTCTGCCTCTCTCTCTCCTTCTCTCTCTCCATCCCTCTCTCTCTATCTCTCTCCCCCTCTCTCTCTCTTTCCCTCTGCCTTTCCCTCTGCCTCTCTCTCCCTCTCTCTCTCTCTCCCTCCCCTTCTCTCTCTATCTATCTCTCTCTCCCTCTCTCTCACTCTTTCCCTCTGCCTTTCCCTCTGCCTCTCTCTCCCTCTCTCTATTTACCTCTCTCTCTCTCTCTGCCCCTCTTCCCTGTCTGTTCAGCACGTTGTGCGTTGATGTACATGAGTATCTGTGAGTGCGGGGACGATGCCGTCTGCAATGCGCCGTCAAATCCGGGCGCAATTTGGGCTGATTAATGGCTGGCAGTCGGGCCCCGTTCGCCCCCAGGGGGCGTTTTACAGACACGGGGCCCCGGCCGTGCCGTGCCGTGCCGTGCCGCGCCGTGCGTGCGAGTGCGCCTAAGCGCGTGTTTGTGTATCAGCATTTTAAGAAGCAACGCTGACGCAAGCGACCGTGCGAATCGGTGTGGGGGATTTCTGCCGCTAGCCCCCTCCGTCCGCCCGCCCGCCCGCCCGTCAATTTGAGTGAGTCATGGGAGGTGTCTGGGTCCCTTGGTTTTAAGGTGCGAGTCGGGGATTTGCGTGGAGCGGTTGGTGGAACCAAGGAACGGTCAGTTGGTGATTTCTTTTAAGGTGGAAAAGGATAGCTTCGGTCGGTCGGTTTGTCGATACGGTGGATGGGATGGTAGGTCGGTAAGGTCTCTTGTCAAAAAGATCATCGGTTGAGTGCCGGTTGAATTCATCCGACCGATACGATTTCCCCCGGTAGAAAGCCGATTGTACTGGACTCTGGGGTGAAAAATACACGATGGCTATCCGGTGGAAACGACATCGGACGGGTCATATCATCTGATACCCAACCGATGATCTTTTTGACAAGAGGCCTAAATCGATTGGTCGGTTGTTCGGTGGGTGGGTGGGTGGGTGGTTGGGTGGGTGGGGTGGGTAGTTGGGTGGTAGGCTGGGTGGTTCAGGGGCTAGGTCCGTCTGTCAGCCGGTTATTTGGTTGGCTGATTGGTCGGACGAATGGTAGGTCGGTCGTTTTTGGTTAGCTGGTTGGCTGCTCGTTGGTTGTTTGGTTGCGGTTGGTTGGTCGATTGGTCAGTTCGACTCTGTGTTGATTGTCTCAGTAGTCTGCTGTTTGAACGATTTATCGGATCAAGAACGGGAAAAATGAACAGACAGAGCTATTCAACAATCCGTAAATACCCCCTGTCTCTATCCCCAAGGTCTGGCAATTCCCCTTCCAAAGTGGATTCAGACACAGCCTACTTTTCATTGACCCATTGCGGAATACGTCCACCATCTCGCCTACACATCAGCACCCGTCCAACGCCAAGCCGCACTCCCGGAATAAACAAAAGCAAACTCATCCGTCCCGACTGCCAGTACCGTCTGTCGAGAGACTCCCCTCGCTCACTGTCTGTGTCTCCGTCTCACCCCGTCTCTCTCCCTCCCCACTTAATTCTATCCACCCCCTCTCTCTCTCCTCCCTCTGTCTCTCTTTCATTCCTCTCTCGCTCGCTTCCTTCTCGACTTCCCCCTCTCTCCCTCCTCCCCTCTCTCATTCCTTCATTCTCTTTGCCCCTTCCATTCCTCTCCCATGTCTCTCCATCCCTCTATCAACCAACCTCTACCCCTCGCTCTCACTCCCTCTCTCCCATTTCTCTATATCTCTCTGTCTGCCTCTCTCCCTTTCTCCACTCGTTTTCTCTGTCTCTCTCTGACACTCCCTTCGTTCTCTCTCCACCTCTCTCTCCCCTCACTCATCTCCTCTCCCCTCCTTCCTGTTTCTCTCTCTGTCCCTCTCTCCCTCCCTCTCCCTCTTTCTCTCTACCTCTTTCCATCTCTACCTCCGTCCTCTCTATCTACCTCTCTCTTTCTCCCCCTCACTCATCTCCTCTCTTTCCTGTTTGTCTCCCTCCCTCTCTACCTCTCTCTCTCTCTCTCCCCTCTCTCCCTCCCTCTCTCACTCTCTCTCATTCTACCTCCGTCCTCTCTCCCTCACTCTTCTTCTATCCTCTCCTTCTTCTTGCTCCCCTCCCTCCCTCTCTCTCCTCCCTCCCTCTCTCTCTCCTCTCTCTCTCCCCCTCTCCCCCCCCCCCTCTATCTCCCTTTCTCTCCCTCTCTCTCTCTCCTCTCTCCCCTCTCTCTCTCTCTCTCTCTCTCTCTCCCTCTCTCTCTCTCTCTCTCTCTTTCTCTCTCTCATCTCTCTCCCTATCTCCTCTCTCTCTCCCACTTTATTTCCGTCTCTCTTGCCTTTACCCTCCATTTCAAACCTCAAAAAGGTTTCTATAACTATATAACGCAAGCGTCGGTGCTCGCTGCGAGCGAATTCGTCGTTAGGGCTTCCATCGTCGGCGACGCTCGTCCTAATCCAGCATCGCTCGGTTCGTAGCCCGCTTATCGGACTCTATATGTGTTTCCCTGTGTGTCTCTCTGTCTCGCTCTCTCTCTCGCTCTTTCTATCTCTCCGCTAATGGGCAATCATGACATAGGTCCGACAAGCCTGCCTTCGTTATCCGATTGCAAGCACTTAGTACCGTTTTGTCGTTTCGTTCGTCACCGCGGAGAGGTTATATAGGTGGGTCTACTTTTGTTTTACAGGGGAGATTGGATCGGGACTTTGTCGGTTGAGAGAGGTCCTCTCTCGCCATCAATCGGCCGTGTTCGGGCCCCTCCTGCCACCCCCCTCCTCCCCGACTCCTCCGCATCGGTAGCGGGCTATCAAACCCTCAGGCTACAGTGGAGGACGGACGAGGGAGAAAGACAGACCGAACGAACGCAGAGTGTCGGCGTGTCGCGCCGGGCCTCCGCATCGCTGTATGCTCTGTCGAACTTAAAGGCGGCACCGCGTATTCGCTATCATGTAGTAAACGCAACGAGATGCTGGTGGTTCGGGTTGGGAGGGGGGAGTCAGCGGCTAGACGGTTGCTGGGGGCTCGTGTATAGGACACAATACCCTCAGAGAGTCTGGTTTCCAATTTCTGAGAACTTGCCTAATGCTCGGGCACTCGTACTAGTCTGGTATACCTGAATTCTTCAGTTTTGCTGGCTGCTCGGGATTGGGCTTTGGTCATATTTTCTCTTAACCGTCATAATGTCCCAGGCATCTAAAAACAAGCTTTTGGCCCAAGTTTCTTGGTGAATACTCTGTACCTACCAAGCCAACAAACCTTCAAATTCGGGGAAAAAAACACAGCCTGGATGTTCAGGTTTTGTCAGGCGGAGAAGTACCCTGAGCCCGAGCCTGATCCGTGGATTCGTAAAGGGCCGTAGTCTGGTTCCCGACTGAACCTTGCCCAGTACTCGGACGCTCTTGCATAGGAAGAATCACCGTAGACCACAAAATGATGTCTACGAAGGATTCATTAAAAAAAAGCCCGGCGAGGTTGGCGAGTCCGTGGCCAGACGACGGCTGCACCACACGAAAAACCACCGCAGATAATAGTCTGGCACCCTTGCCCAGTACTCGGACACCGCCTTCCCATCACCCATTCCGTGAAAAAAAAATTTCCTTTGAGATTGTAACAAAAACAAGAACAACCAGAAGCCGCACTCAACAACATTCTCCTTCGCCGACAGAGGACGCTAGACATCGTCGCCATAACTATCGGAAGAAACGATACAGCAGAAATAGAAGAACCGCTAATGAATAATTTGACGAAATTAAAAAACCGAGTCCGCCGGAAATCCATTCAAATTTGGCATTCGATCAATTTCAATTCCGATCGATTGCGAGCAATTTTAAAGGAAACATGTTTCCTCTCGCCTCGCGGCCTCTCTGTTGAGCGCGAGAGGAGATGAGGAAATTCTGTTTTACCTCCAGACATCGCCTGTCTTCTTTGGGTTAGGGAAGGGAGAGAAACAGACAGAGGGAGACAGTTACTAATATAAACTTTTGGGGGTTGAAATGGAGGGTAAGGGGAAGAGAGACGGATAGAAAGAGGAGGAAGGAGGGAGAGGGACGCAGGAAGGGAGAAGAGAAAAGAGAAGTGAGGGGAGAGGATGGAGGGAGAGAGGGAGAGAGAGAGAAAGAGAGAGGGAGGGAGAGAAACAGCGAGGAGAGGAGAGAAGAAGGGTGCATGAGGGGAGAGAGGACGGAGGGAGAGAGAGAAAGGGAAAGAGAGCGGGAAAGAGGGAGTGGAGAGGGAGGGAGAGAAACAGGATTGAGAAGAGAGGAGATTAGTGAGGGGAGAGAGAAAGAGGGGTGGAAAGAGGACGAAGGGAGTGGGAGAGAGAGACAGAGAGAAAGGGCGGAGAAAGGGAGAGAAACAGACAGGGAGAGACAGAGATAAATGGTAGAGAGAGAGGGAGAGCAAGGGGTACAGGTTGGTTGATAGAGAGAAGGAGAGATATGGGAGAGGAAGGGAATGGGGAGAGGAAGGGAAGGGGGAAGGAATGAGAGAGGGGAGGAGGAGGGAGAGAGGGGGAGGAAGAGAAGGAAGCGAGCGAATGTTGCAATGTTGAGCGGGAATGCCGGCCCACGTTCGGTCCCTCCCCCCTCACACCCCTCCACACTCCGGGTCTATCTCTCCGGTAACCCCGCCGGCAGATTGGCTAGGCAGCCCGTGTCCTCCCCTCTCCCCTTCCCCCTCCGGCCCGCCGTGCCGTGGACTCGCATGCTCCCGTGCAATCTCGAGCACGAGGGGACTGTCGCTCACAGGGGTGCTGCTCGACCTCTGTTCCAGAAACGGCCATTTTTTTTTCTATCGGGAGTCCTAGATATTATTGAATGTTGATCCCACCCTCCCCCCTCTCCCCTCTACACCCACACACACACCTACGGCTGTTCGATATCACGCTATCTGTCGACATCGCGATGATGGTTTTTTGGTCATAATCGTATCGACTCAATTTAGAACTAATCGGTACTCGGCAACAAGAAGATAGACCTCAACACGTGGACGCTTTCCTGGATCCTCACGTTGCTATGTAGCTCGGTGGAGCCCCCAATCCTATTCACTTTTCACACAATCATCCTCATGTACACACAACGGGAATGGACCATTTTTCAAATACGTCATCACAACCGCCACCACCGCCACCGCCACCACCAGAGGTCTCCCGTTTTCAGGCCCTGTATTTGAAAATGGACGAAAGAAAGAAAGAAAGAAAGCCGAACGCGTAGCCGAAGCCTAAGCCGGGTTTGGAAAAGGGCCTAGCTGATAGCCCGTCGATGGAAAACAAAAACGCACAGTGCGCACGCGCGGCTGACTTGGTCACGGCCAACCTCTGGCAGAGGGCGCCCCGCAGAAATGACGTCATCACGCGCGACGGTATCAACAATGTATACTGTCGTGAGCGGGCTGCATGCGTTTCAAACTCGTAAGGTCTCTTGTCAAAGAGATCATCGCTTGAGTGCCGGTTGAATTCATCCGACCGATAAAATTCCCCCCCGGTAGCTATCCGATTGTACTGGACTCTGCGGTGATAAATACACAATGGCTATCCGGTGGAAACGACATCGGACGGGTCAAATCGTCCGATGCCCAACCGATGATCTTTTGGACAAGAGGCCTAACCGCTGCGCCCCTTTAAAACGTGCACAGAAATGCCAGCGACTCTCTGGGTGACGGTCCGGTCTGACTGAGCGCCCTAACTCAATTGGGCATATCCCATCTGGTCGAACAACAGAGGCCGGGGGCAGCGGATGGCGGAGGGGGGGGGGAGAGAGAGGGGAGAGGGGAGGAGGTGAGAGGGGGGATAGTAACGGGGGGGGGGGAAGACCCTCAGACTGTTATCGATTTCCCCGCACGACAAATTTGTCACATTACGGAAAAGGTTGGGGGATGGGAGATGGGGAGAGAGTGTGCCTCGACGGCTGTTCATGATTTCCCCCCCTTCCCCTCCTTTACCTCGTGGTCGATCGATACGGCAGGATAAGGACTGCGGACTTAATTAGGGGGACTGCACCCACTAGGCCTGTGCCGGGCGACGGGCACAGCGCTCGGGGAGTGTGACGGGATGCGGACGGTGGCCGACTGCTTAAAGACGTGCATGGCGTGCGAGTGTGCGAGACGGACGACTTGCGACTATGAGCAGGGCATGTAGGCGAGAAATTAATCAATCGGTCAACACTACTAATCAATCAACGAAGGAAGCAAGAAAGCAAGCAAGCAAGCAGGCAGGCAAGCAAGCAAGCAAGCATGCAAGCAGGCAGGCAAACAAACAAGCAAGCAGGCAAGCAAGCAAGCAGGCAGGAAAGCAAGCAAGCAAGCAAGCATGCAAGCAGGCAGGCAAACAAGCAGGCAAGCAGGCAGGCAGGCAAACAAGCATGCAAGCACGCAAGCAGGCAAGCAAGCAAGCATGCAAGCAGGCAGGCAACAAGCAAGCAAGCAAGCAAGCAGGCAAGCAAGCATGCAAGAGTTAAACAGGCAGCAAGCAAGCAGGCAATGCGGCAAGCGAGGAAGCAAGCAAGCAAGCAAGCAAGCAAGCAAGCAAGCAAGCAAGCAAGCAGGCAAGCAAGCAGGCAAGCAAGCAGGCAAGCAAGCAAGAGTTAAACAGGCAGCAACCAAGCAGGCAATGCGGCAGGCTGGCAAGCAGACAGGCAAGCAAGCAGGTAGTCAAGCAAGCAAGCAAGCAAGCAAGTCAGCAAGCAAGCCACAAACCAACCAACAACCCAGCCAGCCAACCAACTAACGGACCGGCCAAACCAGCTAACCACAAACCAACCAGTCAACCGATCAATCCACCAACCAATCATTTACCAGCCACCACTCAACCAACTAACCAGCTAATCGACAAACAGACAAACTAACCAACCAATCAGCAAGCCGTTCAAGCATGTCCAGCTCAATCGATCGATACCAAACGAGAGCCACGATGCCGTAAAAGACAAAACAGGATGGTATTTTAATTAGTGTAATTAGTGACACAGGACACAGTCTCCGTAATGAGCCCAGGCGAACGACAACTACTTAAGACAGCAGCACCTCAGTCTAATTCCTGCTTGCCTCATACGCAAGAACAAGCAGACAGGGTACCAGACTGAGTCGGTGAATGACGCCCAAATACTCGTGACCTCAGTGCACGGGCAGAATCATTTGCTTTCAGAATGGTAGTCTCTGATCCATCCGTCTAAACCAAAAAATGATTCGCAGAAAATCAGCATACGCGTGAGTATAAAATATGACCCGGCACAGCGACATGAGGAATATCCCACCAAAACACTTTTCGAGTAAACAACGCCTGAAGTCAAAGTATCTTCCCAATTTGATTAATAAAAAATTAATGTTATTTTTTTTGGATTTTCGGAAAGTTAATGTATTGGGGGATATTATGTCCAAAGGATTTTTTTCCGAAATCCGTCTCTAAATGTTGGAAAAAACGAGGATTTCGGGGCAGTGTTTGTGTACTGCCTTTTTGAATGGCCGCTTTCGAGGAGTTAGACTGGTGCTGCTGTCTTGTGTCTGGTACCCAATGAACGAGCGAAGAGCCCTTGTACTATTTACAACAAAGTTCACACAAAAAATAAATTTGATATCATTTGAAAGCTAATGGTATACTCTTTCACATCATTAGAAAATCTCAAAATCTCAAAAGTGGGGGTTATATATTATGCTGTGCCGGGTCACAAATGTCTTGAGACAAGACAACACAGCACCAGAGCAAACGTAGCCATTTTGAAGAACGACAGCAGAACGTGACTTCAAACCACGGGGGAAGCATTTCTGTTTTCTCGCGACAGCATCCTAGCCTGTCCTTAAAGATATCACCACCAGCTACTCTACTGTAAAAAACCCTCAAGACACTCGCCAAGTCAATGTTTACTGATTTATTTTGTTTGGTCCCGAGCGGTGAAATCCTAGTAGGTACATGCATCCCATTAGAGCCGTCGGAGTGGGTCCTTCCGAGCCGAGACGAGGCGAGGAGAGGAGAGGAACGGACGGGAGGGAAAAATGCAATGGGTGCTCTCTAGGTCTTTCTCTCTTTCTTTCCGTGACTCGGGAAAACTGATCCCGTCGCTACACTGGGCACCCCCCCCCCCCTCTCTCTCTCTCTCCGGAGGGGAGGGATGCCGGAGCGGAAGAGGTACGGACCGACGCTGACTTGATTCGCTTGCCGGCTTCCGGTGATCGGAGGACAAGTTGTCGTCTATCCTTTCGGGTTCGGAGCGAGTTGAAGGGGCGGGCGGAGAACGGTGCGGGGAGGGAGGCGAGAGGGGGGGGGGGTTGGGAGGGAGGAGTGTGGGATTTCTCATCTGCATCGAGAGCGGAGCTGGAGCAGCGTGGAGGAGTCGGGACGTGAGGGAAGGGCAGAGGCATCGGGGGGAGAGAGAGGGAGAGAGAGAAGGAGAGAGGGAGAGAGGGAGAGAGAAAAGGAGAGGGGGAGAGAGGGAGAGAGATGGAAGAGAGGGAGGGAGAGAGAAAAGGGGAGAGAAGGAGGGAGAGAGATAGAAGAAGGGAGAGAGAGGGGAGGGAGAGAGGGAGAGAGGGAGAGAGAGGGAGAGAGGAAGAGAGGGGGAGAGGGAAGAGAGGGGGAGACGGCGGGAGAGAGAAAAGGGGAGAGAAGGAGGGAGAGAGTGGGGAGGGGAGAGGGAGAGAGAGAAGGGGAAGAGAGGGAGGGAGAGAGAAAAGGGGAGAGAAGGAGGGAGAGAGGGAGAGAGGGGAGGAAGAGGGAGGCAGAGAAAGAGGGGAGGGAGAGAGAGATAAGAGAGAGAAAGGGGAGGGAAATAGAAAGAGAGAAGGAGAGAGAGGGAGAGAGGGAGAGGGAGGGGGAGAGGGAGGGAGAGAAAGAGGGAAGGGAGAGAGAGAAGTAGGGAGTGAGATGAAAGAGAGAAAGGGGAGGGAAATAGAAAGAGAGAGGGGGAGAGAGGGATAAGAGAGAGTGGAGGGTGAGAGAGGTGGGGAGGGAGAGATGCGAGAGAAAGGGGGAGAGATAGAAAGAGAGAGGGAGAGAGGACATACAATGGGACATAGAGAGAGATGGATAGAGAGGGGTGAAAGATAGGAGTGAGAGAGAGAGGGGGAAGAGAGAGGGAGAGATAGTGAGGGAGGGGAGAGAAAGAGGGAGAGGGAGAAAGAACTTCAAGACAGACAATGAGGCATAGAGAGAGAGACGGAGAGAGGGGGAGAAAAATAAAAAAAGAGGTAGAGAAGAATAGAGAGAGATACAGACAGACAGACAGCGAAGAAGACCGGCAGAGAAGAGAGGAAGACACAGACAGCGGGAGGGGAGGGAGAGACAGACAGATACAGGCATACAGAGGAGAGAGGGGAGAAAGGGGGAGGGGGAGGGGAAGGTGAGGAAGGGGAGAGAGACAAAGATAGTCATAAATCAGTGGTGGCACGGCGAAAGACAGATATAGATGGGAGAGAAGGGGAGGAAGAGAGAAAGAGAGAGGACAGACATGCAGACAGACAAACGAGAGGTGAGACAATGAGAGAGAGAGAGACTGAGAGAGAAGAGGAAGGCGAGAGAGGAAGAGAGGCCTGCTGGAGTCTCTTTGAAGGAGGGTCACTTCCACTTCCAGGGACCGCTTCCTCCGAGGAAGGAGTATAGAAAACAATCACCGGGACGTTCCCATAACACAACTGGACGACCGATGCTGACAGGGGATGGGACCGCCGAGCTAGCGTCCGTCCCTTTAAAAAAAAGGGACGGCAGTTTGAAGTGCCTGAGCATCGATCCTCCTTGCTCGCTTCTAGAGTGGCTCGACGCTCAGGCAGCCCGAGACTCGTTATCAACTTGACACGAAACATTAGACCGTTTTCCCAGCGCGCTCAGTGAGGGTGGGGTGTGTCTGTGCGTGTATATGAGAGAGAGAGAGAGAGAGAGAGAGAGAGAGAGAGAGAGAGAGAGAGAGAGAGAGGGGGGGGGAGAGAGGGGGGGGAGAGAGGGGCAGAGAGAGACAGAGAGAGACATAGAGGGAGAGACAGAGAGAAAAGGAGCGAGACAGAGAGATACAGAGATACAGAGGGAGACAGAGAGAGACATAGAGGGGGAAAATGAGGGAGAGAGACAGAGAGAAAGGGAGCGAGACGGAGAGATAGAGAGACAGAGACAGAGACAGAGAAAGACAAATGACAGACAGAGATACGGAGAGAGGCAGAGAGAGACAGAAAGACAGGAAAACAGAGAGACAGAGACAGGGAGAGAGAGCGGGGAAGAGGGAGAGTGAGATAGAAAGGCAGAAAGAAAGAAAGAAAGAAAGAGAGAGAGGGATGGAGAGAGAAAGTGAGAGAGGTGTGGAGAGACAGAGAGATACAGAGAGAGATTGACCGAGACAGAGAGACAGAGACAGAGAGAGAGACAGAAAGACAGGGAGAGGCAGAGAGACAGAGAGGGGAAATAGGGAGAGAGGTATATAGAGAGAGGGACAGAGAAAGCGAGATAGGGGAGAGAGAGACACAGACAGGGAGAAACGGAGGAGAAAGAGAGAGAGACAGAAAGTGGGAGACAGGCAGAAAGACATACAAATGTGCACACGCTCTCCCTGGACCGGTATATTCATTTATGGAGAAGTGAAGTAATGAACGGGGAAGGCACATCGACAAACCCACCCGACCAATCCCACGATAGCTTGGTGTAACAACACTCAAGGAGCTATGAGGTTCGCCCCTTCGCATACATACAAACCAAGAACAACAAGCCAAGGTTCAGTGACACCCAGTCTTGCACGCCCTTTTTCAGGTGGCGGGTTGGGTTTTTTTTTAGCCACTGCATTGAGACTTTGTCCAAACTAAGCTCGGCAGGGCACTGGGTGGCTCTACCAAGCACGACCCTAAAGTATAAACCTGCAGATGTCTTTACCAGTTCATTCTTTGCTGGATGGGAAATGCACATAGCTTAAAGGGGTATGAAACCTAGAGAAAAAATGTTGGCTTATCTGATTGGGTGTTGATAACAACCTACAATTACCTATGTGCTACTCACCTACGAGTTTCATAAAGAGGGAAAAATCGTGGAATTCGGTGGTCGAATTCGCGTTCCCGCAAACCGCCATCTTTTCGAATGGCCCGCCAGTCACTGCGGGGGGTATGACATCGCAACGGAAAACTCCCGCATGGGCTCGGACGGATGTACCCCTATACTACATGTATATACTGCTTGCAGTTATACACTCGCGAGCTGAACGATGGTGTACCGCCAGGCTTTTGGATGTCAAACAGGTCTCTTGTCCTTGTTGGGAACTGCATGGAAAGATTTCCCCAGCTTTTTCCCGCTGGCATTTTTGACTCTGTGCGTCTATCTGTATCGCTCTTTATCCCTCTCTCTCTCCCTCTCTGTCCGTCCCTCTCTGTCCGTCCCTCTCTGTCCCTCCCTCTCTGTCCCTCTCTGTCCCTCTCTCCCTCTCTCTGTCTCTCCCTCTCTCCCTCTCTCTCTCTCCCTCCCTCAAGTCCCCTCTCTATCTATCTATCTATCTCTCTCTCTCTCTCTCCCTCTCTCCATCCCTCTCTGTCCCTCTCTCCCTCTCTTTCTTTCTCTCTGTCAAGCGATTGTTGTTTCACTTCTTCGAAATGATTCTAAACCATGACCATCGGCCTCCTCGATCTGTACGTCTTCCCCTTGTCGTTCGGCCCAACAGAGGGGCCCTTAATTCCATGTTGCAAACTGCCAAAAACGGTTTGAGTTATCATAATTGCAAATCGCAAAGAAAAACGGGCGGCATTTAAAAAAAAAATTATTTCTATTTTATTTTATTTTTATTTTTGTATTCCTTATTTATTTATCATTATTATTATTATTATTATTATTATTATCTTCTTTTTTTCTTTTTTTTTGGGGGGGTTTAGACAAAAAAAAACGATGGCTTTAAAACGAGTTTCATTTTTCCAAGCCGCTCGAAGCCGTGGCTGCGAGGAGACGCCTTGCCCATCATACGAACGCACGCGGCCAGCCGACGAAGCAATGAACTCGATAATTGATTTCCAGCCAAAATTAAGTTAGGGGGTATACAGGCATTCATTCATTCATTTCTCTCTTTCCAATCCTCTCCTTGTGCCCTTCTCCCCCCCTCCCCCCCTCTCTCTCTCCCTCCCTCTCTCTCTCTCTCGTCTTTTTTTCTCTTGATCACTGCGCTGCGAATTCCATTAGCTTACCGTCTTATTGTCGTGCGAGTTCAGCTCAACCGCACCGGAGGTTTTCCCAGAGAGGAGACGGAGAGAAAAACAAATCCGCCGGCCAATTTTTCCATGTGCGCGCGCCGGTTTTAATCGCAAGTGAGCATTTTTGTTTTTGGTGGCAACGGTGTGACCTTACCGTGTAAGCTATGGCCGCTTTCGAAATGAAGGCTTAGGCTCGGGCTTAGGCTTCGGTCATATCTATTTTACTCGTTATAATATCACAGGCATCTAAAAACTGGCCCCAGTTTCTTGGTGAATACACTGTACCTATCAAGCCAACAAACCTTCAAATTCGTAAGGACTCTTGTCAAAAAGATCATCGGTTGGGTATCAGATGATTTGACCCGTCCGATGTCGTTTCCACCGGACAGCCATCGTGTATTTTTCACCCCAGAGTCCAGTACAATCGGCTTTCTACCGGGGGAAATTTTATCGGTCGGATGAATTTAACCGGTACTCAACCGATGATCTTTTTTGACAAGAGACCTAATAGTTATTATGTCCACTGTTACGTCACACAATTGCCTGGGAAAGATTTTACTTCAATACCTTCACCTTAAACGGGTGAAAATAAAATCATCAACCCAAAATAGACCACCAATAATTGTTGTCAAATAGATAATTTCCATGGTCTGGCACAACCGCTTGCCAAAAACAATTGGACTCCCCAAGTTTTCCCCAAATTCATACATTTAACGGATCGCACGAAAATATTAAGGTTTCTTTTTTCGCGAGATAAAAAATATTTGTCGATGTTTGAATAAAGATTTCTCTGAAAGTACAGCATCCCAGAACGTAAGATTTCAAGATGAGGATTAAATAATGACAATTTAGAAATTGTGTAAATTAGAAGGAAATCTCTTGGCATCGGTGCTTTCCGATCTTCCCAATGTTTGATTGAGCCTTTAAGGTCTCTTGTCAAAAAGATGATCGGTTGAGTGCCGGTTGAATTCATCCGACCGATGAAATTTCCCCCGGTAAAAAGCCGATTGTACTGGACTCTGGGGTGAAAAATACACGATGGCTACCCGGTGGAAACGACATCGGACGGGTCAAATCATCTGATACCCAACCGATGATCTTTTTGAAAAGAGTCCTAAGTCTGTTGGGCTAGCTGACCAGCTTGCCAGATGAGAGAAAGAAATGAAAGAAGCACAATTAATGTCAAACCATGCTATAATCAGCCCGGATCAGTCGAGACATTCGAAGAGAAAATTTATCACTGAAAAAAGGCGGTTAATACTTCTTCGCATAACGAACCGTAGGAGGCAGACCAGTGTTGACTTTGCATTAAAAAAAAAGCAAACGTCGTGATTACATTAGGATCCTAATTCAATAAGCGTTGTCTGTCACGGGAGAATGCTGTATCAGTAAGCGAAATCATCATTGCCTCCGGTACCGACCATCGCCGCTGGTATCCCGCCCATGTGGACCCGCTTCTGTGCTAGACCGACTTCCAAAAATGTTCCATTGTCTGCGGCAAATTGAGACATGTCCACTTTGGTGGACTAATCCGATTTGGCGAAAAACGTCGGCGGGGGTGGGCTGGAGTTGGGAGCAGGACAACCTTGAGAGACTGGCGAGTCGGTTGTTACATTTATATCACGTCCCGTCTCCCACTCCCCCCCCCCTCCTCGTGCTCGGCAGGGGTCGGGATCAGAGGTCGCCTCTTGAGGGCGCCCTCTGACCTCCTTTAATTGGGTCAAGCGGACGAGTCTAGGATTCAATTAGGCGCGGGACAGAACCCAATAAGAAGTGACTCGTGAGAGGTTGTGCGTATCTGACTAATGGACGGTCTGGGTCGTAATCTAATAGAGGGATTTGGTGGTCCGTAAGAAGGGAACAGTCATTTTTACTCCCCCCCAAAAAAAAAATTAGGAGCTCTCATTAAGTCTATCTAACTATGACCAGACAAACTTTTAAAATCAAATTTCAGAAGATTTCATTGATTGCGTCTGACAGCACAGAGGAAATGTCCTCAGACAATCTTTTCGGATAGTTTTCAGGTAAGAGGAAGGACAAGGACAGGGACAAGGGGAATGACTTTTTTTCTTGGAACACTAAAATGGCGGTAATCGGCTTGCGCTTGTTGGTTGTGCTTGGGGTTTGGGGTTCGGGTCAGGGTTTGGGTTTGGGTTGAGCTCGGCCTTGGACTATGGCTTGGATTCGTACCCAGCCTTGGGCTCGGGCTCGAGAACGAGCACGGAGCTATGGCTTGGGCTTGGGCTTGGGCTCGGACTTGGGCTCAGGCTCGGGCTCGGGCTCGGGCTTGGGCTTGGGCTCGGGCTTGGGCTTGGGCTCGGGCTTGGGCTTGGGCTCGGGCTCGGGCTTGGGCTCGGGCTCGGGCTCAGGCTCGGGTTTGGGCTCGGGCTCGGGATCGGGCTTGGGCTTGGGCTTGGGCTTGGGCTCGGGCTTGGGTTCGGGCTCGGGCTCGGGCTCGGGATTGGGCTCGGGCTCGGGCTCGGGCTCAGGCTTGGGCTCGGGCTTGGGCTTGGGCTTGGACTTGGGGTCGGGCTCGGGCTCGGGCTTGGGCTTGGGCTCGGGCTTGGGCTCGGGCTTGGGCTTGGGCTTGGGCTTGGGATTGGGATTGGGATTGGGATTGGGATTGGGCTTGAGCTCTGGCTTGGGACTGGGACTGGGACTGGGTTGGGGTTGGGACTGTGGCTTGGGGTTGGGCTTTGGATTTGGATTTGGCTTCGGCTCGGGCTCAGACATAGACCGGTTTTAGATAACCATTTCCACAATTGTACAAGTCCAACATAAGTGAAGGCTTCGACAGTGAAACATATTCTGCTTGGAACAAGCGTGCATGGGCTCAACATTGATCACAGAAGACCAGCACACAATCGGTTTCGTGAGCAGTTACGTACGTGACATAGACGAAGCCCGAGCCAGACCTTTGAGACATTCTCGAAGTCACGGCTTCAGCTCGGGATCCAGACTTGTCTTCCTCTTGTTCGTCTCTAAGTACAACTACAAGGTATGGAACGGGCAGCCTTTGACTTCGGCTTCGACTTCACGACTCTTTTTGAGAAAAAAAAACACAAGATACTCTAAAGCTCGAACTAACTACAACAGCAATCCCCCCTAACTTGTCGGGTTTTTTTTTTATCAGAGGCTGGATAGCAGCAACGAAAGTGTCTTTAGGAGAAACGAAATTTAACCGTGATCTCATAACAAGCTGAACGGCCGGCTACACCCGATCTTACACTAGCTGTCCTAATCGCTCACAGAAACCGTAACCCCTACCATCTTGTTTCTCCGTATACAGCGAATGACGTAAATGAATCTCCATCGGGGAATAAATGAATGAAGTTGAGCTCGCCCATCTGCAATTCGTTCCTTCGTAAGGGGGGGAAAAACTGCTCGGCAAAGGATGACGCGTAGACGCGGCTGGCCCTCGTTCGGATGATGACGTCGGAGCGGGTTTCAGAGAGCGTCCGAGGGAAAACCAACGAGGAACTCACGCTCTACAATCCGAGGAATGCAAGAGCCGCGAGTGGAGTGCGTGCGGTCGTCTAGGATGGGGTGCGGTGAGCTGGGGGAGACAGCCAAGTTCATCCACGTGTGTGTGTTGTGGACGGAGCGTAGGAGGAGGAGGAGGGGGGGGCCTCGCGTCGGTCTGTAAATTAATCCAGCCGCCGGTCAGAAAACAATAATCAGTCACAATCTTGGCGAGCGGCTGTTATGATTTCGCTTCGCTGACTGCGCGATCAGGCGACCGACTTCCCCAGGCGTGCCCCGGGTGCGAAGGAGAGAGAGAGGGAGAGGGGGCGTTGGATGGATGATAGATTTATGGAAAGGAGAAGAGTTATAGGGAGAGAGAGAGAGAAGGAGAGAGAGAGAGAGAGAGAGAGAGAGAGGGAGAGGGAGAGAGAGAGAGAGAGAGAGAGAGAGAGAGAGAGAGAGGGGGGGAGAGAGAGAGAGAGGGGGGAAGAGAAGGCGTTGTATGGTGATAGATTTATGGAAAGGAGAAGAGTTATAGGGAGAGAGAGAGAGAGAGAGGGGGGGGGGGGCGGAGAGGGAGGGGGGGAAGAGAAGGCGTTGTATGGATGATAGATTTATGGAAAGGAGAAGAGTTATAGGGAGAGAGAGAGAGAGAGAGAGAGAGAGAGAGAGAGAGGGAGAGATAGAGGGAGAGATACAGAGACAGAGACAGAGACAGAGAGAGGGGAAGAGAAGAGGAGAGGGAGAGAGAGAGGGGGAGAGAGGGAGAGAGAGGGGGAGAGGGGAGGGGGAGAGAGAGAGAGAGTAAGAGAGAGGGGGAGAGAAGGAGAGAGGGAGAAAGAGAGGGGGAGAGGGGAGGAGAGAGAGGGGAGGGTAAGAGAGGGATAGAGGGATCGAGGAGAGGGGAGGAAAGAGAAGGGGAGAGAGGTAGAGAGGGAAGTAGAGGGGAGGGGAGAGGGGCAGAGAGGGGCAGAGAGAGAGGGGAGAGAGAAAGAAAGAGGGGAGGGGAGAGGGGAGAGAGAGGAGAGAGAGGGGAGAGAGTGGGGAAGAGAAAGAGAGAGGGGAGAGAGAGGGAGAAGAGAGAGGGGAGAAAGAGACAGAGGGGATAGAGGAAGGGAGAGGGAGAGAGAGAGGGGGAGAGAGGAAGAGAGAGGGGGGGAGAGAGGGAGAGAGAAAGAGAGAGGGGAGAGAGAGGGGCAGAGAGAGGGGGAGAGAGACAAAGGGGGTAGAGAGAGGGAGAGAGAGAGAGAGAAAGAGAGGGGAGAGCGGGGAGAGAGAGGGGGCGTTGAATGGATGATAGATTTATGGATAGGAGAAGAGGGAGGGAGAGGGGTACACGGTATTGGCAGGGGACACGGGTGAACACATGGTGCCAATATGAAACGCTTCCGTCTACCTAATGCCGATAAATGTCAGCACCGAATGTAACGGTCCCGGGCGAAGTGAATTCATTTTCCACGATGCCTTAGGGATAGAGAGAGAGAGGGGGGAAAACGGCCGACGGCGCTACAGCTTAGGAGATTGGAGAATCGGGGGAGGAGGAGGAGGGGGGAGGCAGGTGCTAGTACCAAAAAAGAAACCCGATACCAGTCTATCTGGGATTTCTGTTCCATCCGTCCCTGTCTGATCCTCTTATAAAAACGGATTATCGGGATTCTGCTGTGGGATGGGGGGGGGGTTCTGCCAGCCCTTTTGGTTGTTTATTTCCTTTAAGAGAGGCGGACAATTCGCAGTTTTTTTTTTGTCTCCTGCCCGACCGTCTTCTATCCTCGTTGAATTGGCCGCTGGTCCGACTTCGCTGGCGGGTCCGGCCGGATGGGCCCGTTGCGTAAAAATAAAATGGGACGAAGCAGCGAGGGTCAGGAATGATTATTGAAAACGGGGTCGATGCTCGAGGTTTTCAAAGGGAGCTTTAAATCGAGCCATGACGTGAGCGGCGGAAGAAGAGGTCAATTGCGCGGGGGAGAGGTCAAGACCGCGACTCTTATCTGACCCTTAATCCGGGTCAGATTGTTACCCATCCCGGATCGAACTTAGAACCGATCCGGATCGGATCGGATCGGATCCTATCAATACCCGGATCAGATCCTATCAATACCCGGACATAATCCGATCCGATCCGATACGGTACCCGGATCAGATCCGACCTATCTAGCCTATCCGAGTCAGATCCGACCCCTTTTTTTCCCGGAGTGGACCACGACGTATACCCCGATTAGATCCGATTTATACCCCGATTAGATCCGACATATATACCTACGGATTCTGTAATATTATATGTAAGAGAACCGGATCAAATCCGACATGTACCCGGATCAGATCCGACATGTACCCGATTCAGATCCGGCATATCCCAGGATTATTTTTTTTTTCACTCGTCTGTTCGGATCCGACCTGAATCCGATCCGGATTTAATTCTAGGCCAACACCCCTCCCTCATCAACTTAAAAAAAAATAAAAAAAAAATTCCCGCACCATCAAGGCACACACAGATGACAGAGGGTTCGAGACATTGTTTATTGATAAGACCGCATCGTTAGCCAGCCAAACCGGAGACAAGTTTCCCCGGGTCTGGCTGATGGCCCTTTATACGCAGTGGCGCAGGATGGTAAGATAAATCGCTGCTTTCCGTAAGCAGAGGCTGGGCCATTCTAAATCCAGCCCGTACACGCAAACAAGAGCGTGCATTTATACACACATACTCATTTTGATCTACAAAAATGTTGCAAACAGCTTACTGACTAAAATTACCAAAATGTAAATCTTAAATTTTAGTGGGCCTGACGTTTCGATCCTAGCAGGACCTTTCTCAAAGGCACTCTGCCTTTGAGAAAGGTCCAGCTAGGATCGAAACGTCAGGCCCACTAAATTTTAAGACGTACTCATTTTGTGTATCCTCGTGGAGACACTGCTATGCTCTCGTGTACTATAATTATACAATCGTGAGCTTTGAAGGTTTGCATGGTGAGACTGGCGGGATAATTAGGTTTGCGGTGACACCATGTAAATTCTCTTTTGTGAGTTAAGCGTGGTTCTGTGTAAGTGTGGTTCTCCGGTTCTTTTCGGAACCACACTTACTCACAAAAGATAATTTACATGGTGTCACCGCAAACCTAATCATCCTATACACAATCGTGTGAGAAACGATGTTTTAAAAATGCCCCCATTTCAATCACGTTAAAAACTCCGGGGTAGGTTTTTTTTTTGGTTCTTGGACGTTTATTTAGAAGACAGCCTACGAATTAGAAAGTTTAATTACAGTAATTATGCCAAAAAAAGTGTAAACTGATTACTGACTAAATTCACCCAAATGCCAATTTTAGAAAAAAAATAGGAGGGCCTGACATTTTAATCCTAGGAGGATGAAAGATGCAGGACCTTTGAGAAAGGTCCTGCTAGGATCGAAATGTCAGACCCCTCCTATTTTTTGATAGAATTTTTTCATTCACTAATGGTCAAAAACGTCCAGTCATCACTGCAATATAATAATCATTCGAAAAATCTGTTATTAAAAAAAATATCTCAATTGTATAATTGCTTTGAAAGGAGCATGTAGCTCCCATCATTTTTATATCAAGTCGGAGAGGGAAGCTATTATGGTTATTTTTTATCTACAAAGTTGTCCTTTTCAATTAGCAAAAACTGTCCATTTTTGTTCACCACTGCCTCTGTTCACAGGGAGAGTCACATTCCGCCGAAAATTGGCACGTGCAAATGACTTACTAGTGTCTACAGCATAGATGTAATATTATCTTTGCGTCGAGGCTAGGAGAATGTAATTCAATGAGGGAGTACCCGACGTGATAAGGACTGAGCGCCCGCTAGTGTTTTACCCGATTGCCGGCTGAAAAGAAAAAAAATGACAGGCGCGGTAATTATTCTGAAACCCAGGGACTCCGAGTCACAAGGTGCGCCGGTAAGCTATGGAATGCATAGTGGTCAAATAAACCTAGAGGCCAAATTTTAGTTTGATACCCTCAGAGTAAAATCCTGGGAAAAACCACAATACGCCATTATTGTTATACAGACAATGGCCATTGTCTGGCATATCCACTTACCGGAAAAAAATAGAAGTTACAGTTTTCCCCCAAATCATGAATTTCAGTGAAGTGCATGTTTTGGATTTAAAGAATGCATATGTTGGATCAGGCAACGTGTGGATGCTATTCTTTGACCTCGACCAATGTTGTGTTATCCCTTTAAAGGCCCAATACAACATTGGGAAGATCGGAAAACATCGATGTCCACAGATTTCCTTTTAATTCACACAGTTTGTAGATGGTCATGATAGAATCCTCGTGTTGAAAGCTTAGGGTCTGGAATGCTGTACTTTTCGAGAAATCTTCACTCGAACATCGACATTAAGTACTCACGAGTAATAAACTATTTCTTACACTACAGAACGATGCAAAAACCGTCCTTTTTTTAATTTTTCGACTTTCTCAGATCACCATTTGAGCTAAAACCTTCACAATATATATTTTTTAAATGTTTTATGGTATAACACACAAACTGTGGCAATCTTTACCAATGTTGCATAGAGCATTTAACTAAACAAAATCCTCTAAACCCAATACTTAACGCTCTTGACATTATGGAGATTTAAACACATGCATATATTGCATGTAGGCCTATTTTGATATTTTGAAGGCATCGAACAATATTGATGTATAGTTGATGTTGGCATTAAAGGCTCGCACATAGTAGGCTCATATGTGACCCGGCACAGCGACATGAGGAATATCCCACCAAAACACTTTTCGAGTAAACAACGCCTGAAGTCAAAGTATCTTCTCAATTCAATAAAAAAAAAATGTTTTTTTGTATTTTTGGAAAGTTATTGTATTGGAGGATATTATGTCCAAAGGGTTTTTCCGAAATCCGTCTCTAAATGTTGGAAAAACGAGAATTTAGGGGGAGTGTTTGTGTACTATTTTCATGAAAATGTAAAGTTCCTGCCTTTTGAATGGTGCTGCTATATTTTGTCTGGTACTAAATGAACGAGCAAAGTCCCCTTGTACTATTTACAACAACGTTCACACGGAAATAATTTTGATATCATTTGAAAGCTAACGGTATACTCTTTCACATCATTAGAAAATCTCAAAATCTCAAAAGTGGGGGTTATTCCTCATTATGCTGTGCCGGGTCACATATACCCATGACCTTTTGTCCATCAGTGTTTTATTCGCGCGCAGAGCATTCACCAGTACACATTCACTGTCTACGCCAATACTCCCGAACGATTTTCGGTTTTGTATTTATCCAACCGCATAAACCTGATAACAGTTTCTCGCTCGCATGTTTCCTCCGTTCCCAGAAATGCTGTTGATCTGACACTTTGCACATACATGGTAGGGGAGGGACACTCACCTTTAATACCCGGCTCGGCAAAAACATCTTTGCTGGCGACTGCTCGGAACTCAAACGCAAGGTGTCCCGATGAAGCCGGCTATGTCCCAGATGTGGCTACTTCAGAAACAAAGCCCGTCTCTTTTGAAATTTCTCGTGCGGTGTAAAAAAAACACACAAAAAAAAAACACACGCGGGTCAATAGATGGTCCGTCTAATTCCGACGCTCCTCAGCGAGAAACCCAGTGCCGTTGTGTCTCCTGCTAACACGGGCGGAGGGTCTCCGCGTGGGTTCGTCAGGCCGACACCCAAACACACGCACCCGCACACAAAATCCTCCGTAAATGGGTAGGAAAGTCTGATCCCGCGACTGTAGAAGTCGATCCGGCGAGCCGGGACCGAGACCCGGTGGGGGACTGAGCGCGCGGCGTGCGGACCGCTCAGCTTCGGTGGCGACTGTCCGGTGCCGCCGAGGAGAACGCGCCAACTGATGTACCGCGTGCCGACGCAGGGCTCGATGCGACACAACAGCGCATGGTTGCAGCTCTACGTCCCTCTCTCGACTCACTGTCTGTGTCTCTAGCTCTCTATCCCCTCTCTCTCTCTCTCTGCCTCGTGTCTTCTCTTGAACGAGTGTGACGGTCGGCCACATTCAAGTCAGTCACTCACTCACTCACTCCACGAACCCTCAGTGACTGGCTGACTGACTGGCGGGGCTGCCTGCCAGTCTACCCACGCGCCCTGCGCGCACAGTCGAGGCGCCGCCGCGCACACTGGCGGAATACCAACGCACGCTCTTTGAAGAAGAAGAGGGAAAAAAAGGAGAAAAGGAAGAAAAGAAATCAACGCACACCGCAGACGACAGAAAGAAGGTGGCACAAGAGAAGACAAAAAACCAGACCAGAGCTGGATTTCTCCAACACCTGGTCTGAGCACACATTCAACTGACTATACGACAGCAACTTAACCACGTCCGTGGTCGGTACGGACTGCTACCGTGCAATAATAATGATAATTCCTCTGATGATCATAGCATAACCGGCCAGGTTTACTGGAGTCGTTCAGTGCAGGTGCGTGGATTGTGGGTCTATTCGATCTGATGACGTGGGGAATTTTGAGAATTCCCCCCCCCAAAAAAAAAAAAAAAAAAAAAAACCACAGAGGTCTCGGGTTCAAATCCAGGCCCGGTCGAAGTTGCCTGTGCCATTTTTCAATTTGTTCGAAAGTTCCAAGTCAGTTTATTTGTTTTCCCCTTTATTTATTTATCATCCGGGTCCCTGTTACTCTCCCCCTTCCCTATGTGTTTTGCAGATGATTTTCCACGCTTGTGCAGCTCCTTCGCGTCAAGACGCTCTTCAACGTCAACATGCTCCCTAGCTGCCTAAAAAAGATTATTGTCGGACAGTGCGGACCAAGCGCGCTCGCTGTGCGGCGCGGGTATACTACACGACCAAAGTATTGGAGGACTAGGGAGTGTGTTGACGCGTACGCGCGTTGATACCAAGGAGCGAACTATACGTGCATACGTATGAAGCTCAATCCTCGAATAGAATCCCACACGTTTCAATGGGCGATTTTTGTTGGCCACGGCGGAGCTAACTGTTTCCCTGCAAAATGAACGAAACTCTGTAAGACTGTCGCCTACCCCTACCCCCTACCCCTACCCCCTATCCCTACCCCTACCCTACCCCCTACCCCCTACCCCCTACCCCCTACCCCTACCCCTACCCCCTACCCCTACCCCTACCCCTACCCTACCCCCTACCCCTACCCCTACCCCTACCCCCTATCCCTACCCCTACCCCTACCCCCTACCCCTACCCCTACCCCTACCCCTACCCCTACCCCTACCCCTACCCCCTACCCCTACCCCTACCCCTACCCCCTACCCCCTACCCCCTACCCCTATCCTACCCCTACCCCTACCCCTACCCCTACCCCCTACCCCTACCCCTACCCCTACCCCTACCCCTACCCCCTACCCCTACCCCTACCCCTACCCCTACCCCTACCCCTACCCCTACCCCCTATCCCTACCCCTACCCCCTATCCCTACCCCCTACCCCCTACCCCCTACCCCTACCCCCTACCCCTATCCCTACCCCCTACCCCCTACCCCCTACCCCTACCCCCTACACCCTACCCTCTACCCCCTAATTGAAGATACAATAAAATATTGAGCTTCATACGTCGGTCTGCATATACGCTTTATCGTGTGGCTTTCCAAAACTACGGACTCAACTCAAACTGAAGGCATTTTATAGCCTTTGAGAAAGTTCCAAGCTCGGCCTGCTCGCAGGCCACAATTTTTTTTTTTTTTTGCGGTTTCGGAAATGGATCGGAATGTGGTTCGTATTATCCGACGGACCTCTGTGTCCATTGGAGTCGCGGAATTAACGGGGGGAACGTCGATTTTAATTAAAACTAATCGACCGTAATTAGTCACGCCAATCATGCGACGGCCAGCGCTGCAGAGGCGGTTAGCCAAAATAACGTCGCGAGAGGGCGCTGTGTCGGTAGATTATTATCGCTATGTTATGCAAAAAAGTGCACCTTCGCCCTTACTAGGATTTATACTGTTCTGTTAAGTTTTCCTTCCGACTCCATTCTCAGCCCTGACAGAAGAAAGGAAGACATTTGTCCCGTTTTCAGTCCCAGGGATGTTAATTTACAAAGGGAAGACGGTGCTTAAGACTGTCGATAAAAGCCGCGCGGAAGGCCACCAACAAAAAATACAGAAACAAAACTCCGAGCGCTGCTACGGGGCTCACCGAAGGTTGCGCTGGCCGTTGTACCGGGAAAACGATCGATCGCCCGGTCGACAGATGGGAGGAAGACGGGGGACGGTGGGTTGGCGTGGGGGGGGGGGTGCTGTGAGGACGCTGTGTATCAACTGCAAGGCGGACATGCACGCCGGAAGTCCGTCCGATCCGGGAGGGGAAGGGACCGGGAAGGAGGGAGGAAGGGAGGAAGGGAGACGAGGAGGGAGGGAGGAAGGGAGACAAGGAGGGAGGGAGAAAGGGAAGGTAGGGAGGTAGGGATGGAGGGAGGGGGCAGAGAGGGAGGCAGGGAGGCAGGGAGGGACGGAGGGAGGGGTGCAGGGACAGAGGGAGTGGGGCAGGGAGGCAGGGAGGCAGGCAGGGAGGCAGACATGCACTCAGGCAGCTCGCAGGCAGGCAGGCAGGCAGGCAGGCAGGCAGGCAGGCAAGGAGGCAGGCAGGGAGGGGCTTGTTTTCCGGTTTTCTGCACATCTCCCCTATCCTTCAAATCCCATCCTTTAAGATTTATCACCCCGGCCGTTGTAGCTGTACAAACCCACCTGTTATCAACAAGACAACAGCCCACGAGAAATTATCTACGCTACCATATCATTTTCTGCGTGAAAAGAAAGTTCAGTGCACCGCATGCACGCGTACAAAGCGGACACAAACAAGAATTGGCTCGGCCATCAGGCCACCGAGTTGTTCCCTAGCAAATTAAACGCTAGATTGAACGCTAGATACACACGTGGAAGACTTCACTGGGTCTCGGATTAAAGTCCCGATGTAGTCGAAGTTTTCTGTGCCATTTCTTTTGCCAGAATCTAAAGATATCTATAGATAAGGACTCTTGTCAAAAAGTTTAATCGGTTGGGTATCAGATTATATGACCCGTCCGATGTCGTTTCCACCGGATAGCCATCGTGTATTTTTCACCCCACGAGTCCAGTACAATCGGCTTTCTACCGGGGAAATGTTATCGGTCGGATGAATTCAACCGGCACTCAACCGATCATCTTTTTGACAATAGACCCAAGACTTGCATGGTGGAAATAATAAGTGGAAGGTTTGCGGTGACACCATGTAGCACTAAACTTCTCTTTCAAGAAGGAGTGTGGCTCTGAAAAGTGCCGGTAACTCAACTTTTCGGGTGTCACCGCAAACCTTCCACTTAATTTAAAAAGTCCTAAAAATGTGGCCCAGGCTGAGCGACATTGCTATGGACGTCCATGTAGACATTTCTTCATTATTATCAATCAAAGTTATGACGCTACAAACTCCAAGCAAAGTACACGACGGAAGAAAATGAACGCATGCACGAGCAGATATCGGATTTCTGGTTAGAGGTCAACGCACTCCGCTGTTGCCAGAACGGTGGAGCGCGATTTAATTGACAATCTTCATCGACCATCCATCAACCCTATCCCACAACCCTACCCCCATCCCCAACCCCCTCACCCTGCGTCGGAGAGGCCTAGTCTTGGTTCAAGGCGTTGTCTGTTCAGCTACTCCAACGCGAGGGCGCGATGAATGCGTACACCCTGAATTGTCCGCAACACACAATGTACGGACCCACACAGACCGCTCAACAACAACAACAACGCGTACTTATGTGCAGATCTCAGTGCGAGTATACGTACGCGTGTGTTCACGGCGGATCACGGTCGGCTATCCGGCAAACCAACAACGTCTTGAACCAAGACTAGAGAGGCTCGGCTTTTAGGCGCTCGGGTGTCATAATTACGAGGGAATTATCGGAATGCCAGACGGCACATTAAGTGCGTTCAGCACTAATGGCCGTGGTGGTAACGGAGCACGATAATAATGACCTGGAACAGCATAATGAGGAATAACCCCCACTTTTGAGATTTTGAGATTTTCTAATGATGTGAAAGAGTATACCATTAGCTTTCAAATGCTATCAAAATTATTTCCGTGTGAACTTTGTTGTAAACAGTACAAGGGGACTTCGCTCGTTCATTTGGTACCAGACACAATATACCAGCGCCATTCTAACTCCTCGAAAGCGGCCATTCAAAAAGGCAGGAACTTTACATTTTAAATGAAAACAGTACACAAAAAATTCCCCGAAATCCTCGTTTTTTCAACATTTAGAGACGGATTTCGGAAAAATCCTTTGGACATAATATCCGAAAATACAAAAAAAAAATGGATTTTTGGGGGGGGAATTGAGAAGATACTTTGACTTCAGGCGTTGTTTACACGAAAAGTGTTTTGGTGGGATATTCCTCATGTCGCTGTGCCGGGTCACATATGCGGAGGTCGCATACCAACACACAGCTTGCCCACTCTCAGCCACTTCATCAAATATTTGCCCGAAGTACACGTCGAAAAAACACAAACCTGACCAAAATAAATAGATAAGTATTTAGTGGTGATATAATGGACGTCCATTATAGCAACATTGTCCATCGATAAAACAAACAAAAACATGCTTAGAGAGGTGGATTTTTTCCCACAGGGTCCTGCTAGGACGAAGACTCCAATCCCTTAACCGTTGCATCACTTGTATAATTATGAGGAGTTGGTTTGTCAAAACAAAACTGATAAAGATACTGCACACACAACTAGTATTGGCCTAATAGGTGTTTGAAATATGTGACCCGGCACAGCATAATGAGGATTAACCCCACTTTTGAGATTTTGAGGTTTTCTAATGATGTGAAAGAGTATACCATTAGCGTTCAAATGATATCAAAATATAATATCCTCTAATACTTAACATTTCTGAAAATAAAAAAAATAAAAACTGATTTGTAATCGAATTTTGAAGATACTTTAACTTCAGGCGTTGTTTACTCAAAAAGTGTTTTGGTGGGATATTCCTCATGTTGTTTTGCCGGGTCACATATCTTCTTTTTAGACTTCGTTAAACCTGCCAATGTTTGATAATGCTGCTGTTATCTACAAATTCAATGAATTATCATGAATACTGAAATTGGTCATGGTATCTTTCTTTGTAAGCGTATAGCCACAATGCGTTTCTCTAGCCAGCTCGATGGTCCATTGGTTACAGGCCCTCTACAACATTGGTAAGTCAACAGATTGCCACACTTTGTGTGTTAAACCATTAAACACCCCAAAAAAGCAATCCTGCGAAGGTTTTACCTCAATTAATGGTAACCCGAGAAAGTAGAAAAAGGCAAAAAACCCTCACGGTTTTCGCACCGTTCTGTAGTGTAAGAAATAGTTTATGACTCGCGAGTCATAAACTATTTGTCAATGTTTGAGTGAAGATTTCTCGAGAAATACAGCATCCCAGACTGTAAGATTTCAACATGAGGATTCTATCATGACCATCGACATTGGTAAAGGTCTAAAGATTCCCACAGTTTGTGTGTTCAACAATTAAACATTCCAAACAAGAAATCCTGAGAATGTTTTAGATAAAATGGTAACCTGAGAAAGTAGAAAAAAAGTCACGGTTTTCGCACCGTTCCGTGCTATTTGTTGGTGTTTGAGTGAAGATTTCTAGAGAAATACAGTGTCCCAGACCGTAAGATTTCAACATGAGGATTATATCATGACCATCTACAAACTGTGTAAATAAAAAGGAAATCTGTGGACATCGATGTTTTCCGATCTTCCCAATGTTGTATTGGGCCTTTAAGACGTTCTAGAAAGCGGGAGTCACGGGTTCGAATCCCGCTTTATTATTTTTCAGCAGGCTATGGGAACACAGTGCTTATTATGTCAAGTAGGGCAAACCCTCATTGATTTACCGAGCGGGGTTTGAAGTTCAACGCAGAAGTTCCTGAAATGCATTCTTAAAATATCGCCACCAAAACCAGGATACGCAAGGGTTTCCCCAAAAAGTAACGAGCAAAAAGTAACTGTCTTGCGTTCGCCTCTGAATTAATGAAGAATCATGGTATAACGGACACGTGGAAGAAGAAGTAGGAGAAAAAAAGTATATGTCTGTGCACGGCAAAACAAGAGTCACTTTTAAGCAAGGAAGTACACCATTACTACTGGTACTGGTCGACTTCAAGGTCTACGACAGTTCAATCACTGCACGGTGTACAAACACTGTCTTGTTTTGACGAGAAACTAGAAAGAAATGCTTACCAAACAGATCCACATAGGAAAATACTTGATTGAATTAAATCAAATTTCACAGTCAGCATTTTGACTGGAATAAGATGCAGTTTCTATGCTGCTCACCTCACGTTTGTTAAGATCATTAAAACAATAATACTGGATAAACATTAATATTTATGTTTGCAAATAGTGTCCGTGACCGGGCCATAGAATTATCATCGTATTGCACACATCTATAAAAAAAAATACGAAGAATTTTTGAGTGTCCTGAGAAGTAGGTTACATAATGTGCAGTAAATATCATATACGGTTTTATTTACAAAGTAATCCTCTCCTGTTCCATCCACGATTGAAAAGCTGTGGGAGAAATTACTTTCTCTTCCGCCGTTACCTTGGCTTTAAGGAACCAATCGAACATTGGTTTTAAAAATGCCAACGGTTCGGATGGGGGATGTGACCACAAGAGGGCGCTCGTCATGAGTCTTATTGCTTGTAATAAAAATAAATATTCAGCCGAAGGCTTGTACGCCATTTGTTGTTGTGTTGGCGATGACTTTAGCTGCCCATGGCGCCCTCTACCGTTGACCCTTGGAGAGGAAGTGACGCGCCACGTAAAACTGCAAGTAGGGCCACTCCTCCTGTAAAAATGCAACCCGGTTGCTAGGGACGATGTGCCACTACGAATCCCCGTGACGTCATCCTTCTACGTCACGCTGCGACGTCACCGCGGACGACTCCCGATTGGACGAGGGCCAAATCAGGGCAACCTGAGGGGACCATGCAGTGCCGGGAAATTTAGTTCTCGGGGGTGACCGAGCCCGGAAGGAGGTCATCCGAGGGTTCACCTGATCTGGACAGGCATAGGTCTGGCAGTTCGTTGTCGCTGGTCACTTTACTCAGGAGCCAGTAGGTCGTCATGGGCGCCTTTCCCTGCCGAATCAAAGGCGGTAGGAAACGGTTTAAAGGGTCTGTGCAATAATAACTGTTTGGCAATGATACTTTGCAATTTGCAATGTTGCTTTAAATATACAATCAAACTGTGTTTTTTCTGAGCGTGTATTTGCAAGTTTTAAGTTTTTAAGCTGAGGAGAATTTCATTAATCATGAGCAACTTTGTGACGTCATCACAGCATCAGGCAGCAGTAACTCAATTGGCTGTGCACACAAGTTTCTGCAAATTTCTGGTCGCGTACCACTAACGCGTCAGGTTGGCACCTTAATTGCAATTGTGCGACTTGAATGAAGACCAACGCGATTTGCGCGGCTCGTTGGCAAGGGGCGAGTAGATTAGTGGGCGAGTTGGCTAGGGGCAAGTAGACTAGTGGGCGAGTTGGCAAGGGACAAGTAGACTAGTGGGCGAGTTGACAAGGGGCAAGTAGACTAGTGGGCGAGTTGGCAAGGGGCAAGTAGACAAGTGGGCGAGTTGGCAAGGGTCTAGTAGACTAGTGGGCGAGTTGGCAAGGGACAAGTAGACTAGTGGGCGAGTTGGCAAGGGGCAAGTAGACTAGTGGGCGAGTTGGCAAGGGGCAAGTAGACTAGTGGGCGAGTAGGCAAGGTGCAAGTAGACTAGTGGGCGAGTTGGCAAGGGGCAAGTAGACTAGTAGGTGAGTTGGCAAGGTGCAAGTAGACTAGTGGGCGAGTTGGCAAGGGGCGAGTAGACTAGTGGGCGAGTTGGCAAGGGGCAAGTAGACTATTGGGCGAGTTGGCAAGGGGCAAGTAGACTAGTGGGCGAGTTGGCAAGGGTCAAGAAGGCTAGTGGGCGAGTTGGCAAGGGGCAAGTAGACTAGTGGGCGAGTTGGCTAGGGGCAAGTAGACTAGTAGGCGAGTTGGCAAGGGGCAAGTAGACTAGTGGGCGAGTTGGCAAGGGGCAAGTAGACTAGTGGGCGAGTTGGCAAGGGGCAAGTAGACTAGTGGGCGAGTTGGCAATGAGCCGCGGAAATCGCGTTGGTCTTCATTCAAGTCGCACGATTGCAATCAATTGGCCAACTTGACGCGTCAGTGGTACGGAAAAAAATAATCGCAGCTCGATCACGGGTATAGCGCCCTCTGTCGTTCGTTCTCACCTTGATGTGAATCTCCCCACGGAGCTCCACACCGAAGCCACCGATTTCCTTCAAGATGGCGCAGGTGGCGGGACTGATCTGAATGCGCAGAGCTGCCGTACAGAACCACAGGTTAGAAGAAAAAAAATGACTTAGATATTTTAGAATAGACTACAGAATGAATCAGGACTGGAGACAGATACGCCCAGCCTTGGTAGGCTACAGAATGACAGATCAAGAAACAGCGGAGATCGGGGGCTGCAGAATGATACTTGGAAAGTGATCAGAGTATGCAGAATTGGCTACAGAACGGGCCTGGAGTTATATCAGAGACGCAACGTTGGAGAACAGAATGATAGATTAATAAATTAAACCAAGCTTGGTCTAGAATGAGAGTTCAGAACTGATAAGAGTGAGCTACAGAATCAGATGTACGAACTGACAAACGTGTGGTACCGTTTGGGTGATAAGACTACAGTACAGTCATCGAGTCATCAAAATAATGATTTGGCCTGCTCATGTGGACATGCTAATTAGCCTATGGCGGTCAAATGACGTCATGCGAAAAAAACCTCTATCATAACAATGCACACGCAGCGGCCGGCATAAATTTTTTTTCGTAGGAAGGTTACGGGTAATTTTCATGAATTATCATAAAAAAAGGCGTGTAGAATTGTTTTTTAAAGAAAATTACGGCAGAAGAAGATTACGACACCCCATTTATGATAATTGCCCCTATCCCTCCTACGAAAAAAAAAACGCCAGCGGCCGCGCTATCTCTATGTGCGGAGACTCACCGAGTCCGTTGGATTCCATGCGGGACGCGGTGTTTACGGTGTCCCCGAAGAGACAGAATCGGGGCATCTTCTGGCCCACCACGCCGGCCACCACGGGACCTGCCGTAGAGGGCGGAAAAGGGGGAGACGATGTCTGGGGATAAGTTGGGAGCTCGAGAACAAAACAGGGAACGGGTTGAAAATGGTGCAATATGTTAAGCTTGCAGAGGGGGAAAACACCTTTCCAATAATGGGCGATTCACAAAAGTGCGCCCTCAAGAGTTTGCATTGCCCTCAAGAGTCGACAGACTCCGCGCATTGAGATTGGCCAACGAGTCGCAAAAACTCTTGAGGGCGCACTATACTACTGTCAATTGGCCGTATTCAGCTGCAACAAGCAGACGAGGCATACAAGGCCCGCGAGCCTGAGCCAGAAACATGGGACCTTTACCAAAACCCGGCTTAGGCTTCGGCTCCGGCTTCGTCTCTGTTATCCAAGAGCTGAAAACACAGGTTGGAGTCCTTTGTGGCAGTTGAAGCTCCGGATTCGTTTTCGAAATGCAGTGTAACATTCAAAAACAAAGCCAAAGGCCTCCCGTTTTCATGCCTTGTACTTGAAAATGGACGAAACAAAGAAAGACAAAGCCGGAGCCTGAGCCTAAGCCGGGTTTTGGAAAACGGCCATAATAAAAGATAGTCGACAGCTTCCGTGCATGGAGATTGGCAAATGAATTGAAAACTCTTGAGGGCGCGCTATTGTCAATGACCCGTCTTCAGCAACAAGCCATGGGGTTTGGACATAATGATACAAATAATATGATAAAAGTAGCCAGAGTCCGGGCACCCACCCGAGTGTATGCCGGTCCGGAGCTGGAGTTGCTCGTTGGGCCGGTGCCTGGTCCGGAAGGACTTGACCGAGTAGAGCAGGTCGAGCGCCAT
>OX465116.1:13536953-13584743 GCA_949987565.1 Luidia sarsii
TAATGAATTTCAGTATACCTCCGGAATGGAAAGTCGTTTTCAATTCAGTTACCATCTTCATTGATCATTACCGTTTAACATTATCCGTTATCATAATTTGTCAACGGTTAATATTGTCAGTTAATGCCCATTATCATTATCTTCACTGATTATTATTGTCTGGTTATGTTATCATTGTTGATTATCATTTTTGGTAATAATTATCGATTATCATTTTCATGTTCTTATCGTTTCTTATCATCGGCTATCGTCATTGGTTACCACGCACCTTGTAGATGTCGTAGTTGTCGATGACGTCGTCAAAGTGCGTGTACAAGTCGTTCAGGAGCTCCACCACCTGTCGGGAACAAAATTTGAAGTTAAATGAGAAAGAAAATGTGACTGGACAGGGACTTGAAAGCCGAGACCTCTGGTTTTGCGTACCAGCGCTCTTACCACCTGAGCTATCCAGCCCTTAGACGGTGGCCTTCACAAATAGTCAACTTATCTTTGCCGGTGTCACGATCTCAAATGGGTGGCCGTGCTAAAATGGGTGGGTGACGTCACCACCCCATCTGAGCACGTAGCGACAACCTGCTGAAATAGGCGAAATAGGCGGCGTGCTAAGATGGGTGGGTGAACTGAGCGCGTGCGGGCGCCCTTTACGCTAACCTGATTGCCCATATATGGCAGCCCACCCATTTGATCATGCCACCCATTTTAGACTGTCACACCGGGTTCGGGAACTGTGTGTATGTGTTATGTGGTTAACGCTTTGTCACCTAATATGGAAAAGACCCTTCATAAAATGCACTCGATGTATAAATGTAGATGGTAGCATTAGTTGGCCCTGCTTTGTTTTTGAGGGTTTGTTTGTTTGTTAGCGTTTGTTGTCTGTTCACCTGGAAGGGTGTGCTTTCCGAGGCCAGACTGGTGAAGCCCACGATGTCGCTGAAGTAGACGGTGACCTGCTCGTACTGCTCAGCCGTGACCACGTCGCCACGCTTCAGCTGGGCGGCCACGGACCTGTGGGGACGACGACCGGTGATGACCGTTTGGATCGGATCAAGATTTTCCACCGGGGATTCTTCCTTCCCCTTAAAACCCGATAAACCTGATAAACCTAATAGCTTTCTTTCTCACTTCCCCTCTCTTTCTCTGTCTCACTCCCCCCTCTCTCTCTCTCTCTCTCACTTCCCCTCTTCCCTCTCTTCCCCTCTCTCTTTCTCTGTCTCACCCCCCTCTCTCTCTCTCTCTCTCTCACTTCCCCTCTTCCCTCTCTTCCCCTCTCTCTGCTCACACTATCTCCCCTTTCTCTCTCTGCTCTTCTCTTCTCTTCTCTCCCCTCTCCCTCTCTCCATCTCTCTCCCCTCTCTCCCTCCCTCTCTCTCCCTCTCTCTACCCTCTTTCCCGTCTCTCTCTCCCTCCCCCTCTCTCTCTCTCACTTCCCCTCTTCCCTCTCTTCCCCTCTCTCTGCTCACACTATCTCCCCTTTCTCTCTCTGCTCTTCTCTTCTCTTCTCTCCCCTCTCCCTCTCTCCATCTCTCTCCCCTCTCTCCCTCCCTCTCTCTCCCTCTCTCTACCCTCTTTCCCGTCTCTCTCTCCCTCCCCCCTCTCTCTACCCCACTCTCTTCTCAATCTCTATCTCTCCCTTGAACTCTCTTCTCCTCTATCCCTCTCTCCCTCCCTTCCTCCTTCCCTATTCCCCCTCTCCTCTCTCTTTACCTCTCAGCTCCGCTTGAACTCTCTGCTCTTCTCTTATTTCTCTCTCCTCCTTTCTCTCTCTCCTTCTCTCTTTATCTCTTCCCCTTTCTCCTGCTCTCTCTCTATCTTCCCTCTCTCACACTCTCTCTCCTCTTCTCTCTGTGTCTCTCTTCATTTCTGGGGATGCAGTCTGGTTACCTTGGCAGCATCTGATGGAGAAGCTGGTCCGTCTTCTTCTTCTCATCCTCCAACTGCAGTGTCCTCTCATTGACCAGCTCCTCCAGATGGTCGGCGTACTTCTCCATCATCCCGATCATGTTGTCCACCAGGTTCTGGGCCCTATAAGACCAGTCGTCAACGGAAAAAAAAAACCCGAAAGGCTTCCAATGAGGGCAATATTTTATGCAGTATCACGCGGTACTGCATCTCGGATCAATCATCCTCTACGGTTGGTTCTCGCGCAGTGACCCGCGCGTAATACGGGCGATACACAATAGTGCGCCCTCAAGAGTTTGCAACGCGTTGGCCAATCAACCATGCACGTGATCACTCGTATACCCATTGATCTCCACAAGGCCGTGTCCGAAACGGGCTTCTGGAGCTACGGCTAGGGCTACTTTCTTCGCATCTCCGTGTATTTCCAATAGGGGAAAGACCTAAACCTAGCTCTAGAGTCGCCCGTTTTGGACACGGCCTACTAAAGAAAATGAATTATGCAGATCAATGGTCGTACACTTTCCAGACGCGCATTGGGTCGACAGATTCCGCGGATTGTGATTAGCCAACGCGTTGCAAACTCTTGAGGGCGCACTATTGTGATTCGCCCGTATCGGACGGAGCGAAGCCTCTCTGAGAAAGATCCTGCTAGGATCGATTCAAAACTCAATCTCCCTACTCCTTAGAAAAAAACACAATGGTGGAGGGGGGGCAAAAGGCATTGAAACCACAATTAACCACACATAGTTTTTCCTGTGGGAGGATAAGGGCCACGCACCAGGACATTCCACAGCGGGGTGTTTGTGGTGACCTGTGGTATGTGAGCCTACACCTCTGTGGGCACTGTGGTAAATTGCGGTATACAGTGTGTGTCCTGTGCGGGAGGTGCAAAGCGTTATTCAAAAGGGGTTTGTGTGAGAGCCGACTCACTTTCCCCCGGACTGGGCCTGGATCGTGGACTTGATCTTGGTGATGGACGGCCGGTCGCTGGCCCGCTCCGCCCAGCACATCTCCATCAACTCACGCATCCCTTCGGTGCAGCAGTCGCTGGGCACCACGGGCCGGAAGACTGGCTTGGCGCCCATCTTCACGGCCGTCAAGATGTCTGGAGGGGTGAGGAGGAGAAGAAGAGGAGAGTAGGGGACGGGAGTTTGACGGGACTGGAGACGAAACGAAACTGGAGCCGGAGCCTCAGCCGGAATTGGAAAAGAAAAATGGCCGCGGTAGCGCGAGCAACGTGCACGCAGCGTTCACGCAGACATAAAATAACCCATAGACGGACGGAAGAGGGCGCCAGAGCGTACGTTCATGGAAGTCGTCACAGAAGAAATCAACGGGGCCAAACGGCGGGCCACCACCGCTGCGAAGCGGCATCACCCACTAGCAAAGGGGAACATGCGTCACGTCACACGTATACAAACGCTAAACTACACCTACACTCGGCACAGCACGGGGTAGGAAGATGTGACAGGCGCCCTCTTGCGAGAGGTTAATAGTTCTCGTTCTCTGCAACCTAGACATAATACTGAGTTCAGAGTGCTGAATGTACACCTAGTAAACAAGCCCGCCCACTCCGTAGTCTTACTCCTCAGACTTAACACACCATCAACCGAAAGGAAGACCAACCTTTTGGGTCAATGACCTGGCCACAGTAGGGTCCCCCACGCATGGCAATCTCCTGAAGGATGATGCCGAAGGAGTAAATGTCGCCCTCTGGAGTTCCGTAAGGGCTAAGAGGAGGGTACCTCAAGATTTCGGGCGCCGTCCACAAGGAAGCTGTCGTTTGGACACAGATAGAAACACTTCCTCAATATTCAATTATATTCATGTTGGAATTTAGTATGGACTACATGTACATAGCTTTCTAGTGTGATATCACTGGTATTATGTAACATCCTAAAAAATGCGGTGTCTAGCATAATTATTATTATTAAGTGCAGAAATATAAATATAATTTGGTCAACAGTACGGGTCAACCCAGCCCCGGTATGGGTCAACCCAGCCCCGGTATGGGTCAAACCAGCCTCGGTATGGGTCAACCCAGCCTCGGTATGGGTCAAACCAGCCTCGGTATGGGTCAACCCAGCCTCGGTATGGGTCAAACCAGCCTCGATATGGGTCAACCCAGCCTCGGTATGGGTCAACCTAGCCTCGGTATGTGTCAACCCAGCATCGCTATGGGTCAACCCAGCCTCAGTATGGGTCAACCTAGCCTCGGTATGTGTCAACCCAGCATCGCTATGGGTCAACCCAGCCTCGGTATGGGTCAGCCCAGCCTCGGTATGTGTCAACCCAGCCTCGGTATGGGTCAACCAAGCCTCGCCTATGGGTCAACCCAGCCTCGGTATGGGTCAACCCAGCCTCGGTATGGGTCAACCCAGCCTCGGTATGGGTCAACCTAGCCTCGGTATGGGTCAACCCAGCCTCGGTATGGGTCAAACCAGCCTCGGTATGGGTCAACCCATCCTCGGTATGGGTCAAACAAGCCTCGGTATGGGTCAACCCAGCCTCGGTATATGTAAACCCAGCCTCGGTATGGGTCAACCCAGCCTCGGTATGGGTCAACCCAGCCTCGGTATGGGTCAACCTAGCCTCGGTATGGATCAACCTAGCCTCGGTATGGGTCAACCCAGCCTCGGTATGGGTCAACCCAGCCTCGGTATGGGTCAACCTAGCCTCGGTATGGATCAACCTAGCCTCGGTATGAGTCAACCCAGCCTCGGTATGGGTCAAACCAGCCTCGGTATGGGTCAACCCAGCCTCGGTATGGGTCAACCCAGCCTCGGTATGGGTCAAACTAGCCTCGGTATGGGTCAACCCAGCCTCGGTATGGGTCAACCCAGCCTCGGTATGGGTCAACCCAGCCTCGGTATGGGTCAACCCAGCCTCGGTATGGGTCAACCCAGCCTCGGTATGGATCAACCTAGCCTCGGTATGGGTCAACCCAGCCTCGGTATGGGTCAACCTAGCCTCGGTATGGATCAACCTAGCCTCGGTATGGGTCAACCCAGCTTCGGTATGAGTCAACCAAGTCTCGGTATGGGTCAACCCAGCCTCAGTATGGGTCAACCCAGCCTCGGTATGGGTCAAACCAGCCTCAGTATGGGTCAACCCAGCCTCGGTATGGGTCAACCAAGCCTCGTTATGGATAAACAAAATCCTCGGTAAGGCTATGTACGATTATGAGTAGACAGTCTCGTAAAAAAAAGTGAGTCACCATCGATAAGGGTGATTACGAGTCGAGCCTCGTTATGGGCACGCCCTTCCTCTGTACAGCTGAGACCAGTCCCGCCGTGAGTGAGGCCATTCCGATACGGGACCGAGACGCCCTCCCTCCCCCCCCCCCCCCCCACCAACCCCATTCCCCCGCACGCTGGTACCCGCTATACCTTTGTACAAGTCGTGCTCGTTGTCCGCCTGGTAGTCTGTCTGGCCGCCCTTGAAGAGCGCCAGCCCGTAGTCGGTCAGCTTGCAGGACCAGCGCTTGTCCACCACCACGTTGGACGACTTGAGGCGGCCGTGCGACTTCAGCTGCGAGTTGAAGAGGTACAAGAGGCCCTGTCGGACGCACAAACGAAAAAAAACCACCAGAAAAATATGTCTTTATGCCAAAGAGAATCTACGGACTGTGGGACCTTAGACTCTGCTACCATTTTTATGGCACCCGCTTCAAAGTAAAATGAATCAATCTGACGAATAATAATGGCAATGATATTTTTTACTGGACCGGAACTTGAATTCCAGACAGGGAGGAATTCCGCTCCCTTCTAGACTAATACTAATCTACTATCTGCAAAGGCAAAAACCCTTAATTAATTCCTACCCCTGATCATGATGAACAACTTAGTTTAGTCACTTTTAAAATCAGGGTTCACCCTCAGCCAGGAAAAAAAAGGTCCCAGGGAATCTGCCATAAACTGCGTACAAACTGACCTACGAAGCTGCTGAAATGTTAATCTATTGTTTACGCAATGGCACCCCATCCATTTTTTTTAAATCAATTCCAGTTCCTGTATAAGTGAAACTCTGCTAATTAAGAAGACCTTCAAACAATGACGGGTTCCGTGTCTTCTGATCAGCATAAATGCTCCATGATTCGCAAGGTTAATAATGGTTAGATTGTGGAGAACGGTGAGGCAGGGGGATTGAGGAGAATGAAGATGTAGGAGAAGAAGAAACACAAGAAGGATGGGAAATAAGATGAGAATGATGGAAGGAGTTGGCGAGGGAATTAGGACTGCCACGACAGCGACGCATCCATACATACCTTGCAGATGTCCATGCAGAAGGACAACTTGAAATTGTCGTCCAATTTGATGGCATCATTTTCCAGGACATCCTGCCAATAAATGATGAAAATATGCGCCCTATAAATGCAATTATACACACACTCAAACGAGTTTGCCAAAACAAAACGAACCGGACTTAGTTATACCATAATGGAATCGAATGGAAGGTTTTACAACGGTCGACAAAAAATATCAACAGTAACAATGATGGCTACAACACCACCAACAAACGACTACGACAACAGCAATGACAACACCGACAATAGGCAACGACGACAACTGCGACATCAACACCGACAAACGACAACAATGACATCGAAAATCACATCGACAAACGATGACTTCGACGACAACAACACCAACGAACGACGACGAAACCACCCCCCAAAACGGTGACGACGACAATGACAATGACAATCACAACAACGACAACAACAACACCGACAAAAAAAAAGAAAAAAGAGACGACAAAAACACCAACGAGCGACAAAGAAGACACCGCCACGAAAACGACAATGACAACATCAGCATTGGCAACAGCGCCAACACACGGAGCCCGAGCCAAAGTCATGTCTTTGAACAATCACAATAAAGGCTTAGGCTCGGGCTTAGGCTTTGGTCATATTTCTCATACACGTTATAATATCACAGGCATCTAGAAACAAGCGTTTGGCCCCATATCTTCTTGGTGAATACTTTGTGCATATAACCAGCAAGCAAACCTAAAAGATGGGCGATAAAATCACAACCTGTTTTTTCAGGTTTTTGTCAGACGGGGACGAAGCCCTAGCCCCATCCCGAGCCTGGTCCATGGATTCGTAAAGAGCCATAGGCGCTTACGAAATAAAGGCTTAGGCTCGGGCTCAGGCTTCGTCTCCGTCTGACAAAACCTGACAATCCAGGTTAGGGTTAGTTTCCGAATTTGAAGGTATGTTGGCTTGATAAATACAGAGCATTCATCAGGAAAGTGGGGCCAAACGCTTGTTTTTAGATGCCTGTGATATCATAACGCTTAAGCTAAAATGATCTAAGCCTAAGCCAGAGCCTAAGCCTCCATTTTGTAAACGGCCATAGACGAGCCGATGGCCGGCAGAACGATGAGGGCGATAGAGGGCGCCATTTGGATGGGGCTTACCTGTAGGCTGCCCTTGTGAGTGTACTCCATAAGGACGCAGACGTGCGGGTGGTCAATGCAGGCCCCGACGAATGAGTTGATATTCTCGTGCTTCAGATTCCTGACCTTTGGGGAAAACGGGAAGGGGGGAAAGTTCGCCTCGGCTAAGACACCTCTCCTTCACTAGGCAACGCTAAACATAACTAATCACTCGTGACTAGGAAGAGGACGTTCCCCTATTAAAATACAATGTTTCTTCAAAGAAACCAAAGAAAAAACTGACTGGAAAAAAAATGAACAATTGGCAAAGAAAACGTTGACCGGACCGGTACCTGAACCCGAGACCACTGGATTTTAAACATACCAGTGCTCTACCATATGAGCTATCCAATCCTATTTCTGTGAGTCGTCTTTTTTTTATCGGGATTCGAGTTCTGAGCCCCGAGTTACGAGTCGTACTAGTCTGCAATTTCATAAATCTCAGTTTTTGGGGGTTTTTTTCTTGGCGCTACCGCCTGCGTTTAAAGACCCTAGATACAACATTGGTAAAGGTAAAAAGATTGCCAAAGTTTGTCTGTTTAACCATTAACTATTCCCCAAACGAAATCCTGCGAAGGTTTTTTTTAGCTCAAATGGTCATCAGAGAAAATAGAAAAAGGTAAAAAACCGTCACGGTTTTGGCACCTTTCTGTATTGTAAAAAATATTTGAGCATGTTTGAGTGAAGATTTCTCGAGAAGTACAGCATCCCAGACCATAAGATTTCAACATGAGGATTCTATCATGAGCATATACAAACTGCGTAAATTAGAAGGAAATCTGTGGACATCGATGTTTTTCGATCTTCCCAATGTTGTACTGGGCATTTAAAGATTAATGAAAGTCTTTTTTTAGGGGAGGTGGTGGGAGTTTCGAGCTGCACTTATTTAGTACGTACCAGTGATATCTCTATCAGTTGGTCACGGGACATCGCAATGGTTTTCTTCCTCACTCGCTTGATGGCAACCACGTAACCCTGAATGGAAAGACCAAGGGTGAGGCAAAAAAAGGTCAGCATTCGAGTTTGAGCCACACAAAAATAACCTGCCCGTTTTAGTTTTTTGATGATGCAAAATCGCCCCAAAACAAGGCTGAGAAGTCATTCAAGGTTAAGGGCTACAGAAAGAAGGAGATAGAGAGAGACTCAGGTAGGCCGGAGATAGGGATTAACATTCCTTTAAAAATAAAAAGGCAAGATCGTAGGCAGGGGCAAAGCTTGTGACGGTGATGAAATGTAGGTTGGTTATACAACCCCCCCCCCAGGAAAAAAACCTATATATATATATTCTGCAGAAAATATTCGAACCCAAGAAGCGCCCTCAATCTTCCAGTTTGAGTTTCGCGCGCTTACGAACAAAAGTCCTCCAGAATTTTTGAGAACAAAATCTCGAAGGTTAATCACTGTTCCACAGCATCTCAACAGATACATTATAAAATAGTGACGGTAAAATAAAGGATAAGAGAAATGGGTTTACTAATATGTAAGGAAAAATGTTTGTGCTCGGTCTTTGAAGTCTTGAAGACCAGAGAATGAAATCGTACCAAGGATATTGTCAGGGAGACTATTCCAAATGATGACAGCCACTCGGATAAAACCCCCTATCGGGCGAGCGAGTCCTTGACGTAGCACCATGTTTACGTCGAAGAGGAGGTAATTTAATGAAGGTTTGACGTGAAAAGCACCGAGTGCTCTTTGCTCTGCCCATTGCCTGATGAAAGCATTTCATCTGCTAATAGAGTGTGTCCTTGCAGCAGGGTTAACAGCATGAAGTGATACTGATTTCGTAAAAAAACGCCGGTTTTTGCAGCAGCACTACTTCGTGGCAAAAATTAGGTTTGGCTCTTAGAAACTAACATTTGGTGACCTTTGTAGAATCACCCCTCACACACGTTCGACAAATCTCTACGTTCTGCGTTCTATGCGTTCTTGGCAAAGTTTCTGAGTGAGCAGAACGCAAGAGTCTTGTATAGCAAAGCTCTCGACTCGTGATAATAAATTCTTGGTAGACAGACCTTTTTTCTCTCATTTTTGAAGAAGAAAAACAAAAGTTTGTGGAGAAGAGAGGCCGAGGGGATGGTATACCTTATAGAGGGCGTACTCGCAGAATTTCTGTATGTCGGTGCAGTTGGAGCAGGCGGTCTGGTTCCCGCCGAAGCCGCGCGGGTTGCTGCCCATGGAGAGCTGGCCGTTGGAGACCGACTGGGATTGGAAAGAGCAAGCAGGACGTGAGGAACTAATTCATGTGTCGTACGGGGCTCAGTATCTTCGTCAATCGGCTGCAAGACAGGCGACAATCGACTCAAGTTTCTCCATTCCACTTTTTCATCGGCTAGTCTGGTGAGAGCACTCTCATCTAGGTTTGTCTGTCTGTCTGTCTGTCTGTCTGCCTGCTGTCTCTTCTCTCCCCTTCTCCCATCTCTTCCGCTGTCCCATCCCTGTCTCGGTCTGTCTGTCGGTTGGTCTTTCCCTGTCTCGCTTCGTCTCTCTCCCCTCTTTCTTCCTCACTATCTCCCACCTCTCTCCTGTCTCTCTCCCTTCACTCTCTCTTTCCCACTCTCTCTGCCTCCCTCTCACCTCTATCTCCCTCACTTCATCTCCCATCTCTCTCCTCTAACTCTCCCTTCTCTCTCTTTCCCTCTCTCAGTCTCTTTTCAACTCTCTAGTCTCCCTATGACTTCTCTCTCCCTCACTTCCTCTCCCATCTCTGTCTTCTCTCTCTCCTTTCTTTCTCTCTTTCCCCCTCTCAGTCTCTTTCCCACAATCTGTCTCCATATCACTTCTCTCTCCCTATTTTCCTCTCCCATCTCTCTCCATTAACTCTCCCTTCTCTCTCTCGTTCTCCCCCTCTTTGTCTCTTTCCCACCCTCTGTCTCCGTATCACTTCTCTCTCCCCCTTCCTCTCCCTTTTCACTCTCTTTTCCTCCTTTCTTTTTCCCACTCTCTCTCTTTCTCTGCCTCCCTCTCACCTCTCTATATTTGGTCTCCCCTCCTACCTCTCTCGATGTCCCTCTTCTTTGTCTCTCTCTCTGTCTCTCTCTGTCTCTCTGTCTCTATCTGTCTCTCTGTCTGTCTCTCTGTCTGTCTCTGTCTCTCTGTCTCTCTCTGTCTTTCTCCCCTCTCTATCTCTCTCTCTCTTTCTCTCTCCCTCCCTCTCCCTATCTCTCTATCCCTCTCTCTCTCCCCATCGTCAGCCCTCTTTCCAACCCCTCCCTTTATCCACCCACCCCCTCCCTCCTCCTTCAACCCAGCTCCAGGGCTCCGGTTCACCCCAAGCGGGTCCTACTCACCCTGTTCCCGGTCCCGGTCGAGTAATAGGACATGGTCTTGCGAGTCTCGAACACAATGTCGCTGTAATTCACCCGCCACAGGTTGATCGATTGCAGCTCAGACTCAAGCTTCAGACGCCTTGGGGGGAGGAAAGAATCCCAAACAATCCAAATAATTCCAAGGAAGCTCTACCAAGTAAAACTAGGCCCATAGATATAACATGATGTTTGCGTCGAGGAGAATGTAATTCGAAGAGGTTTTGCCCTTAACCGACGTGGTGGTAAACGCTGAGTGCTCAGTGCTTTGCCCGGTGCCTGATGAAAATATTTCAGGCAGCTCGGGCGGGATTCGAACCCGCGACTCCCGAATTCGAGTCGAGTAAGGGCAAAACCTCTTATTATTCGAATCCACCACACGACCTCGACCAGCTCGATCGGTGGTCCAGTGGTTAAGACGTCCGTACTAGAATTCGGGAGTCGTGGGTTCGAATCCCGCCCGAGCTGCCTGAAATACTTTTATCAGGCACCGGGCAAAGCACTAAGCATTTAGTGTTTACCACCACGTCGAGTAAGGGCAAAACCTCTTTGAATTAAAACTAGGCAGTTTACGAAATGAAGGTTATAGGCGCTGGCTTATGCTTCGGTCATATTTTCTCATACCCGTTATAACGTCACAGACTTCTAGAAGTTTCTTGATAGATACTGTGCTTAATTAACAAGTAACGCACCTTCAAATTCGCCGACAAATCCGACGTGTATTTTCAGATTCTCTCAGACGGAGACGAAGCCCGAGCCTGAGCCCGATCCACGGATTCGTAAAGGAATCGAAAATTTCGTAAATTTTGTCGAAATTCGCTCACTCTCTTTTAAATCTTAATGTCATCCGAGCGATACTGGGATATTTATTTTCACAGCTGTACATATCCCGAGGTGTAGACCAAAGAGGTATCAGAACAGCTTCTTTCCCTCGTTCCGCCTCTCTCTGGAATTCCCTTCCTGGTTCATGTTTTCCACCAGCCTACACTCTAAAAAAAACCAACCCAACATTGCGTTAAATCTTACCCTTTGTGGTGGTAAAAAGGGAACATGGTCGTTTGTTGAGTAAAATGCTACACAACAGCCTATATACGATCATCCCCTTTTCAAAAGGAATGTCGATTCCTATCTCCTGCAGCCTTCCTGAGTCCCTCTCTGTCTCCCTCTTTCCTCAGCCCTTAACCTAGAGTGACTTTACAGCCTTGTTTTGGGCGAATTTGCATTGAGAAAAAAAAAACAATACCTCTCTACAAGGCGCCCGACGAAATACGAGTTTATTGTTACATCAGACAGGCGGTGCCCTGTGGAGTTACCTGTATAGATGCACGACGACTCCACCAGCTACAAGTGCCAGGGCGAGAACGGAGCAGGAAATGCCGACGATGATCGGAACTACATCATTACGAGCACAAATCAGACCAGAATTAGAACATGCATTCTCCTACGACATAATGGACGTGCATGAATGTATCGGCTACGGATGGTTATAGCACGTAAGTCTATGGGCATCGGTTGCAGCCACTACCTCTTGACTATGCATAGAACTGTGTGTAAATTGAAGCCGCGTGCGGCACCAATGAGGAACTTTTTTTTGGTGCCATTCGCACCGACCGTGTCCGAAATCACTGGATACGGCTTCGGTATACGTGCGAGTCTATGCAAGCCGTTAGCCCCATTGACAACCCATGCAATTGGATATGGCTTCATTTTACACACGAGTTTATGGAAGCCGCTCGCCATAGCGGTTACTAAGGATAATCCCCATTCACTTGCGTGCTATTTCCGGCCACAATTAATGCAATCGGACATCGGTTTATACACAAGTGTATGGAACTCCAAGACGCTAATCGACAAAAGGCAGTTCCCATAGACATGTGTACTAATTCTGGTCATAGCCAATTTAGCCATTATTCTTAAACGAGGGAATGGTCTGGTTCCGTTCGTTGAAGGCATTTCCACCTTGTTAATGCCTCCGAGTGTGCAGGGAACCAGACCGGTAAGACTGACTATTCCGTCCCCATGCCAAGTCAGTGTGTCAGAATTCCATTTTCGGCAACGGCCGGTACAGCACGCGAGCCTATGGATATAACTCGTCTTCCAACTTAAGGCCCCTACACACCATTCGCACAAATCCAATTTTCGACCTGACATATTTTGTAACTTACTCAAGTGGAAGTAAATACCAGTATCAGAAATGCTGTGAACTTTTAAGCGCTTGGAATGCTGCCATTTTCACAAAAATTTGATTTTTTTTTATGAATATCTAACGGTCGTTTTAAAACGACTTTTGGAGAATAAACACATGTTTACCAGCCTTAAAGCCCCTGCACACCATTTGCACGAATCCAACATGGTCCATTCGCAATCACCGACGACTGTTTCGACATTTACTCGCAATTTTCCGGTTTAAACGCACAGTGGCGCTATTGAACATTTGGCTAGGCGCATTTTACGATCCTCGAAGCTGACACAGTTTGATAAAAAAAAAATGAGCCAGTTTTTTCACCATTTTCTCGCGACATGGTTGACGAAACTTTCACAGGTGTGTTATTTCGTGCATATGCTGGATTAGACAAAGTATGGACGCGTTTCAAAGACCTTTAGGACTCTTGTCAAAAAGATCATCGGTTGGGTTTCAGATGATATGACCCGTCCGATGTCGTTTCCACCGGATAGCCATCGTGTATTTTTCACCCCAGAGTCCAGTACAATCGGCTTTCTACCGGGGGAAATTTTATCGGTCGGATGAATTCAACCGGCACTCAACCGATCATCTTTTTGACAAGAGATCTTACCAATGGTGTGTAGGGGCTTTCACTCGCGTGCAATATTGGAAGCCGAACACGTGGCAATAAAGAGGTACCGTGTATGTATACACGGGGGTCACCAAAAGGCACTTACTGGCGTTCGACTGGCAGTATTCGTTGTCCCAGCCGCACCGGGGCTTGCCCGAGGGGTGATCGGTCCCGCCTCCGGGCCACGTGGGCGTCACGTGGTCCAGGAAGATGAGCTGGCGCTTGTCGTGGTCGAAGTAGGCGAAGTCCACGAAGCGACCGTCCACCATGTCCTGGATGGCGTAGTCTGGCTCCCTGTCTCCGAACCGGTCGATGGTGACGTTGCCGTCCACGCCTGGGCGGAATTGAGAGAAAGGCGCGGAGCCAGACTAATATCCCACCAGGAGAAAAGGCCGTGTACGAAACGGGCGTCTAGGGCTAGGTCTAGGTTTTCCCCCTATTGGAAACACACGGAGATACGAAGACAGTAGCCCTAGCCGTACAGTTCTGGACGCCCGTTTCGGACACGGCCTAATATACCGACGGGCATATTTTTTTCGGCCGTTCAAGAAACGGTGGCCAATAGGCCATGGCTATGGCTAGGACTGTTGTCTTCGCGTCTCCGTGTATGTCTATGTCCTGCAGCCGATTTCACGAAACTTCAAATGTTGCGTACGCAACATTTTGTTGCGTAACTTACGCAACATTTTGCTGCCTTTTCTGAATTGTGCAGAAAAGAGCCATTGTGGCGCAAGACTACCGCAACATTTGCACGTTGCGTAACTTACGCAACTTTTCTTGAAATCGGCTGCTGACCCCATGTTGAACCGCACTTATACCACACCCTTCATGGGTTTGTATAAGTAGGTCTATACCACGTAGTTTAGAGGGGAGTCCACTTCCTCATTCCCTCACAGAGGGACGCAAGCGTCATCAGGCAAAGTCCCCCACTCCAGTGCTCTGCAATAGGTTTGTGCACATCTTCTTCCCTACACTGAGAAATGGGTCCTGCCCTACCTATGAACTTGCGGTTCATCATTTTCAGGGCGATGGCTTTGCCGTCGTACTCGTCCCCTCCCTCTGCGATAACGTCGTGAAGCCCGTAGGCGTAGAGCAGGACGGCATCGTACAGGGGACCGGCATGCACCTCGATCTGTGTGTTCGTATGGCAGAGAGAGAGAAGAGAGAGAGACGAGATAAAAAGAGAGGAAGAGAGAGGCAGAGAGAGAGAGAAGAGAGACAGACGAGATAAAAAGAGAGGAAGAGAGAGAGGCAGAGAGAGAGAAGAGAGACAGACGAGATAAAAAATACAGGAAGAGAGAGAGGCAGAGAGAGAGAAGAGAGACAGACGAGATAAAAAGAGAGGAAGAGAGAGAGGCAGAGAGAGAGAAGAGAGACAGACGAGATAAAAAGAGAGGAAGAGAGAGAGGCAGAGAGAGAGAAGAGAGAGACGAGATAAAAAAAGAGGAAGAGAGAGAGGCAGAGAGAGAGAAAAGAGAGAGACGAGATAGAATGAGGGGAAGAGAGAGAGGGGGGAGAGAGAGGGGAGAGAGAGACGAGATGAAAATAGAGGAAGAGAGAGAGGCAGAGAGAGAGAAGAGAGATAGACGAGATGAAAATAGAGGAAGAGAGAGGCACAGAGAGAGAAGAGAGATAGACGAGATGAAAATACAGGAAGAGAGAGGCAGAGAGAGAGAGAGAAGAGAGAGAGACGAGATAAAAATACAGGAAGAGAGAGAGGCAGAGAGAGAGAAAAGAGAGAGACGAGATAGAATGAGGGGACGAGAGAGAGGGGGGAGAGAGAGGGGAGAGAGAGACGAGATAAAAATACAGAAAGAGAGAGGGGCAGAGAGAGAGAAGAGAGATAGACGAGATGAAAATAGAGGAAGAGAGAGAGGCAGAGAGAGAGAAGAGAGAGACGAGATAAAAATAGAGGAAGAGAGGCAGAGAGAGAGAGAAGAGAGAGAGACGAGATAAAAAATAGAGGAAGAGAGAGAGGCAGAGAGAGAGAGAAGAGAGAGACGAGATAAAAATAGAGGAAGAGAGAGGCAGAGAGAGAGAGAAGAGAGAGACGAGATAGAATGAGGGAAGAGAGAGAGGGGGAGAGAGGGGGAGAGAGGAAGAGAGGGGGGGAGAGGGAGGGAGAGAGAGAAAGGGAGTGAGGGGATGAAGAGAGATGAAGAGAGAGAGGGGAGAGAGGGGGAAGAAAGAGAGAGGGAGAGAGAGGGTAGATAGAGGGGAAGAGAAGGGGAGAGAGGGGGGAGAGGGGGAGGGAGAAAGAGAAAGGAGAGAGGAGGGGAGAGAGGGGGAAGAGAGATGGAGAGAGAGGGTAGAGACAGAAGGGGGAGAGAGGGGGAGAGAGATCATGGTAGAGAGAGGGGGAGAGAGAGAAAGAGAGAGAGGGGAGGGAGAGATGAGAAGAGACAGAGGGAGAGAGAGAGTAAAAGAGGAAGAGAGAGAGGGAGAGAGAAAGAGAGAGGAGTGTACAGCTTGGATCCGGCTTGGTAGTGCCGTTGTACCGTGGTCTGCGTGCGTATATTTATAGCCCGGATCTCTACCCGGTGTCGTATCGGAGAGACCGCCTTGAACAAGGCTATTCCCCCGGCTGTTGTCCGGTCGTCTATAGACTATCCGTGTCTGATGTTTACTGCATAACAAAACGTACGGACATAATATACACAAACACCTCCCCCACCTTTTTCTCGGGCGGTATCAGGTAGTTGAAGGGCGGGCCGGCCGTGCTGTGCCTGACCCGCTCCTCGAAGGCGGAGTAGCTGGGCACGTCGGGCGTCTTGATGTGCAGATTGAAGACGCCGTCGAAGGCCTCGGCAGCCTCCGAGTCGCGTCCGTCCTCCCCCATCCAGGTGTTGCGGCCGTAGAGGGCCTCCTCCACCAGGTCCACGCAGAAGAAGGCGTAGTCGCCCGTCAGCAGGCCCAGGTCCAGCGCGTTCAGCATGATGTCCCGGATGTCGCCGCCGTGGGCGAAGAGCAGGAAGACTGGGAGAGAGAAAAAAAAAGCAAGACGTCGACCGTGGCTTTGGATTCGAGACGGGTCTGCTGTCGATTCCCGTAGATGCGGGTGTCGTTCCCAGCTAGCCGCATCAGTCACGCGCATCATTGAGTGAGGCTGTGGCTTAGGCTATAAGGGCATGGGCTACAGTTTCGTGTCTCTCAACCGGTCATGACGTCACAGGTACTTAAGAGGAAGTGTTTGGCTACAGCTTCTAGGTGTATACATTGTAATTAGGGAAACAAAACCACCATCACCACCACCACCTCCACCACCACCACGACCACCACCATCGCCACCACCACCACCACCATCACTACCACCACCACCACCACCACTACCACCACCACCACCATCACCACCACCATCACTACCGCCACAATCCACACCACTATCACCACCATTACTACCACCACCACCACCACCAACGCCGCCACCACCATCTTCACCACCACCACTATCACCACTATTACCACCACTACCGCCACCACCACCACCACTATCAACACCATTACTACCACCACCACTACCGCCACTATCACCACCAACACCGCCACCACCACCACCACCACCACCGTCACCCACACTACCCCCACTATCACCATCACCTCCACCACCACTGCTACCACCACCACCACTACCACCACCATAACCACCACCACCACCACCACCAACACCACCACCACCATCATCACCACCACCACCACCACCACCACCACCACCACCACCACCACCCACACTACCGCCACTATCACCTCCACCACCATCACCACTACCACCACCACCACCACCACCACCACCACCACCACCACCACCGTCACCCACACTACCCCCACTATCACCATCACCTCCACCACCACTGCTACCACCACCACCACTACCACCACCATAACCACCACCACCACCACCACCAACACCACCACCATCATCACCACCACCACCACCACCACCATCATCACCACCACCACCACCACCACCACCACCACCACCACCACCCACACTGCCGCCACTATCACCACCACCACCACCACCACCACCACCACTACCGCCACTATCACCACCAACACCGCCACCACCACCACCATCACCACCACCACCACTATCACCACCATCATCACCACCACCATCACCACCACCACCATCATCACCACCACCACCACCACCACAATCACCACCACCACCACCACCACCCACACTACCGCCACTATCACCACCACCACCACCACTTACTTCGTGTCGATTCCATCACGTCGATGAGTATATTAATGTGCTGCTGCTTCTCTCTCCCGGTGATGTTCTCATGGCCCGGCGTGAAGGTGAGGAAGCTGGCCACGTGGATCTCGGCTTCCTCCAGCTCCAACTTGACGGCGTAGGAGGTGGTCTGCCAAACCCGCTCGCTGGACGTCAGGATGGCCACCCGCTCCCAGCCGTAGTGCCGCACGGCCTCGCTCAGCACGGGCGCCATCTTGGTGTAGGGCCCGACGGTGCGCACCAGCGTGTCGTACTCGTCCTTGTCGGAGAGGAGGATGCTGGCGCATCCCCAGGAGACGACGGGCAGGTTCCAGGCCGAGGCCAGAAGGCCCACGGGCTCGCAGACCGCGTCGCAGCCGCCGCCCACGAAGCCGTGGAGCCGGGCCACGTGCACCCACAGGCTGACCGCCTCGTGCAGCCCCTCGCGCCCCGAGCAGACCGTGTCGTTCCAGATGAAGCTCAGCCGTCGCCCGGGCAGCAGGGACGGATCGGCGTTGACCCGGTCCACGGACAGCGTCATGGCGCCGGCGATGTATCTCCCCACCGGCCAGTCGCCGCTGAACGGGAGCAGGAGACCCAGCACGATGTCGGCCGGGTCGTGCTCGGAGGCGGAGCCCGCCCCCAGCGTCAGCCCCAGCACCGCCACCACCGGCAGCAGCAGCCGCCACGGCGACCCGACCCAACTCATCCCGCCCAGACCCGACGCAGGAGAACCCTTCACGCTGCGGCGGCCTCCGCGCGGTGACTCCGTGAAAGTCATCCCTTCTCGAGGGGGGTGCGGCTCCGAGAGAAGAGCCGGTTTACTCCCTCCGCTCTTCAAAGTAGATCCTCACCGATTCTCCTCCCAGCTGGCGAATGCTGACATCTCACCGTCAACTCCGCGTTGATCGCTGCGCAGTACGAACCCCACACATCGTCACTGTGCATCACGGGAAAAACAAAAACCACACAGCATCCAAGATCACGCCAGAAACGATTGTGTTCCCGGAAGAACGTGCCTGAAAAGTCGTTTACCAAAGCTCAACGCGGCTGTGTCAGAATTCCGTTCGACACACGGCCCGGTTCTCTCATCGGCCAAAGGAATGTCGAACAGCCGTAGACTCGCCGACTACCGGAGGTCTCTCTCTCTCTCTTAAGCGATCGGGCGTCGGGACGGACGTCGCGACTGGAGCTGGCGTCCGGCTGCGGTCTCGGTCGGAAATGGCCGTCGGCTCGGCGCGTCCCGGCAAGGCCAAACGGCGAGGACCATTCTGAAACGAGAGGCGATCAGACGACTGTTTTCTTTTAATTTCTGTAAAACAGAAAAGAAACCGAATGCCAAAGCAGGAGTGAGGGGTTCAAATTCCGGCGGAGCTGCCTCTATTTTGTTTTTCAGCAGGCAATCGGTGCAAAGCCCTTAGCAAAAAGATCCTTATTAGGTGGCAAACCTATTATATGCTTATAATATGGCAAACCTATTAAATGCTTATAATATGGCAAACCCTCAGTGAATTACATTCTCCTCGACGCAAACAAAATATTATGTAAAATATGCAATATTTCATCTAATTCAAAGAGGTTTTGCCCTTACTCGACGTGGTGGTAAACACTGAATGCTCAGTGCTTTGCCCGGTGCCTGATACAAATATTCCAGGCAGCTCGGGCGGGATTCGAACCCGCGACTCCCGAATTCTAGTACGGACGTCTTAACCACTGGACCACCGAGCTGGTCGAGGTCGTGTGGTGGATTCGAATAATGTATAGCGGCGGGTACCACGTTGCATCATAGATATAACATGATGTTTGCGTCACTGAGCATTCAGTGTTTACCACCACGCCGAGTAAGGGCAAAACCTCTTTGAATTCTCCTCGACGCAAACATCATGTTATATCTATAATATTACATCTGTTACAATATTACGCAAGTACTAAATTACTAAATGACTAAACTTCAATTTCTCCAATAAATGGGAGGGGGGGACACATTTCGATCCTTGCAGGACCTTTCTCAAAGGCAGAATCAGCCTTCGAGAAAGGTCCTGCTAGGATCGCAAATGTCCGGCCCTCGTCAAGTTTTGACGCGAAATAAAAACAAAATAAAAATGAATCAGCTTCGCTTTGGCTTCGAGGAGAGTGTTATTCGATATCGGACCCCGGCGTTCAATTACCGCTGCACGGTCAAGATCGGGTACACGGCTGTGTTTATTTTCGTCGGCTCAAAGTCGACGGGACCGGCAAGGCCGGGAAGAGAATCGAAGCACCGGCCTCGGCCCAGGCCGGGGTGCGTGACGACTGCCCCGGTCAACCCGGCCGTCTACAAACAGGCGGCCCGAGAAATCACAGCAGACGCGCTCCGTTTTTGTATATACAGTGCGATCCTTAAAAAAACTGTGTATTTTTGGAGGCAACAGCTAGGGGGGCGTTGGATTGGACAACGGCTCGACGCGGTAGGACGGGTACTCGTGGGCCAGGACCGACGGCACGCGGTCTTTCTCCGCGACCTTGACCTGTGCGGCGATGAACCGGTCGGGAAAAGGGGGGGGGGTGTGGGGTGAGATAGAGGAGTGGAGAGAGGGGGAGATAGAGGGGGGAAGAGAGGGGGAGATAGAGGGGGGAAGAGAGGGGGAGATAGAGGGGGGAAGAGAGGGGGAGAGAGGGGGATGGGGAGAGAGAGGAGAGAAGAGGACAGAGAGGGGGAGAGTGGGGAAGAGAGAGAGGGGGGAAAGAGGGGGGAGAGAGGGGAAGAGTGGGGAAGAGAGGGAGAGAGGGGGAAGGAGGGGAGAGAGAGGGGAGAGAGAGGGAGAGTGGGGAAGAGAGAGAGAGAGAGGGGGAAGGAGGGGGAGAAAGGGGGAGAGAGAGGACAGAGAGGGGGAGAGTGGGGAAGAGAGGGAGAGAGGGGGAAGGAGGGGGAGAAAGGGGGAGAGAGAGGAGAGAGAGGGAGAGTGGGGAAGAGAGAGAGAGGGGGAAGGAGGGGGAGAAAGGGGGAGAGAGAGAGAGGGGGGAGAGTGGGGAAGAGAGAGAGGGGGGAAGGAGGAGAGAGAGGGGAGAGAGAGGGAGAGTGGGGAAGAGAGAGAGGGGGAAGGAGGGGAGAAAGGGGGAGAGAGAGGAGAGAGAGGGGGAGAGTGGGGAAGAGAGAAAGGGGGAAGGAGGGGAGAGAGAGAGGGATTGAAAAGGGAGTAGAGAGAGAGGGGAGAGAGAGAGGGAGGGAGAGAGGGATGTGTGGGGTGAGATAGAGGAGAGAGAGGAGAGAGAGGGGAGAGTGGGGAAGAGAGAGAGGGGAAGGAGGGGAGAGAGGGGGGAAAGGGAGGTAGAGAGAGGGGGAGAGAGAGGGAGGGAGAGGGGGACAGTGGGGGAGATAGAGGGGAAAGAGGGGGGAGAGGGGAAAAGGGAGGTAGAGAGAGGGGAGAGAGAGAGGGAGGGAGGGGGGAGAGAGAGGGGAGAGGGGGAAAGAAGGAGAGAGGGGAGAGGGAGCGAGAGATGGGGAGATGGGGTAGAGAGAGGAAGAGAGAGAAGGGAACAGAGAGGAAGAGATAGAGGGAGATAGAGAAAGGGGAGAGGCGAAAGGGGGTTGAGAGACAGTGGAAGAGAGAGAAAGGACGAGATGCAGGGGAGAAACAAAGGGAGAAAGACAGAGGGGATAGAGAGGAAGTGAGAGATGACGAGAGAGAGGGAAGAGAGAGGAGGAGAGAGGAAGAGAGAGACACAGAGAGAGGGGGAGCGAGAGGGAGAGAGGGGAGAGAGGAGTGAAGGGGAGAGAGGGAGACTGAAGATAATAGAGAGAGAGTGGGAGGGAGGGAGAGAGAAGGGGATGGGAGAGAGGAGAGGGGTGGGATAAGAAAGAAGGCAAAGCACTTAATAAAAACCTAATAACGACGCTCCATTACCCCGCGTGGTATAAAACACCCTGAGGGTCGATACGCAGCGAAGATGGGGGAAAGGGTCGGGTCGGTGTTTCTGCAAGGAGGCGAAACGGAGGACAGCCCTGGTCCAAAGCACGCTCGCTTCCCTCTGAAATAACAACAAGCGAGGTGCGAACTGAGAAATGCCTTCAGAAAATAACTCCCTAAGTCCCCCCCCCCTCCCACACACGCCCGCAGATCGAACTGCCCGCTCGGTTTCCTTAAACTTGAAAATGGAGGGCACACCATTTCTGCCAAGGTCAAGGGAATCGCGTCCACCCTATAAAATCTCAACGCATGCACGAAATAATTGCATTTTCCTGCGGTACAGCGTATAGCAGGAAAAGGTTGTATATGCGGACCCATTCAAGGATTACGTAAGAGGGATCGGCGTGACGCCATTGTCTCGCAAGGCGGGAGGGTTTGAATGCACGAGAGGGCGATTGTATTGAGAAGGAAAGGAATGTGAGGAGGGTTTAAATGGAGAGGGAATGGGCGTGGAAGTCATTCTAGCTTTGTCAGACACCGAACCAAGACACATTTTCAATTAATTATTGTAACATTATTTTTTGATAGAGATTCAGAAGTTTATATCTTCACATTAGTTAAGTTTTTGACGATTGCCAATTAGTTTTTTCCAGAAAATTTGCCGTAGATAGTAATGTTTATCTCTGGGGTTTTTTCAACCTATGGAATCGGCCCAGGCAGGGGCAGACAGTAAAGCAGAGCCCGCACAAGAAGTAATTAAATAAAAGCGTCATCTGGCAAACTTCCAGGATATTGAGAATGATGTAATGTTGTGGTTTATTGTTTCGAATAAGGCAGAGGGACGAGAATATACCACACATTCGTAAGGTTCGGCTCAATCGGTCAACCATTTCATGAGAGGAAAAATAGATAAATTAAATTTCAATCAAAAAATAAATTAAATGCTGACTTTTCAGACATAGAGGGCGGTGTTTGTAAAAAAACAAAAATTGCTTGTTCCAACGATAACTTAATTAATTTTGATTGTCCGGAAATTGGGCACATTGCAAAATGGTGCAGCCTCCGTTTGAAAAGCACGGAGCGATCGCCAGAAATTCAACAGATTTCCTCTTTTTCTCGAAAACGGCAGATTTTTGAACGCTAAAAAGTCACGGAATGCCCGATACAATTAGAGGTTTGGTGATGAGCAAGTTAAATTTTCTCAAAATTTAGTGGGCCTGATGACGTTTCGATCCTAGCAGGACCTTTCTCAAAGGTCCTGCTTAGGAGAAAGGTCATGAGAAAGGTCCTGCTAGGATCGAAACGTCAGGCCAACTAAATTTTGAGATTTGCAATTTGGTAATTTCCGTCAGTAGGGTCTCTTGTCAAAAAAGATCATCGGTTGAGTGCCGGTTGAATTCATCCGACCGATACAATTTCCCCCGGTAGAAAGCCGATTGTACTGGACTCTGTGGTGAAAAATTCACGATGGCTATCCGGTGGAAACGACATCGGACGGGTCATATCATCTGATACCCAACCGATGATCTTTTTGACAAGAGGCCTAGGCAGTTTGCAACATTTTTGTATATCACCAAGTTAAATTTTCAATAGGTCTTTGCGATATTAGACTGGATCCCGGCCGCGATATTTTTTTCCGTACCACATAATTATTCGCTATGCGCCCATATGTTTGTGCACAAACAAAGTATGAAGAATCGAGTCTCAGGTCACTCAGATTGTTCACGTACGTTGTAGTCGCTGTGCAGAAAGCCTTATTGGCTGTACAGAAAGCCTTTATTGGCTGTGCAGAAAGCCTATCCCTGGCTTTTGGTGGGATATTCCTCATGTCGCTGTGCCGGGTCACATATTCGCTATGCGCCCATATGTTTGTGCACAAAGTATGAAGAATTGAGTCTCAGGTCACTCAGATTGTTCACGTACGTTGTATTCGCTGTGCAGAAAGCCTATATTGGCTGTGCAGAAAGCCTATCCCTAGCTTTAACTTCAACTGGTATAGCCCCTCCCCCTTGCCCCCGCCCCCGTAAATTGTTTGTGCACAAACATATGGGGCCATAGCGTTCATGTGGTACGGAATAAAATCGCGTCACGGCCCTCCATTTTTTTGGAATGAAATGGAGGGGGGGGGCAAGGAAGGTCGATTCAACGTTGAATAGAACTTCTGTATATTGCCGTTGAATAGATGTTCGCCGTGCGTATTGGAACGAACAATTATTTTAGTGACATGCCATATCAGAATCTATCAATCAGATTTTATAGGAGTATTGTATCAAACATATTCAATGAGAATTTCCCCTACTCGATGTAATAATGCGCTGAGCACTCAGCGCATTATTTGCCCGATGTGAATCACAAACCCTCACTCAATTACATTCTCCTCCATTCACGCAAAATGAAACCCAGTAAAATTCTATCTATATGGCCCGGCAAAGCCCACAAATTTGTGCCGCAATATTGTGCCGCATTGGGCCTATCCTCCGGTGAACAACAGCTTAAAAGCAAAAGAAAACTGCCAAATCAAAACCCTTTGAATGCAACGGCCGCTGACATGACCACACGCATCTCCAGCTATCATCTCTAATCCATCGGGTACCCGCAAACCACGACCCTAGTCTCAAATACATCAAGCATCGTAGGACTCAGAACAGACCGCGTTCAGAAAACCACATGGTCAAGGGCAGAGGTGATCTACAGTTGTTTAGGATCAGTACTCTGCCTACTGTACGGAAAAGGAATGGGGAAAGAAACCTAAACGGATATCAAACTGATTCGAAGAAGAAAAACTGACAAAGAGAACGTGTTTGACTTGAAATGAAAAAAAGCTGCATCCACTTTTGAGTGATCCCCGAGCTGCAGTAAGCCAGGCTTACACCGATAAATTGCCTGCTTGTAACTGAATCAAAGCGGGGTGTGATCCCTGGAGATATACGACAGCTAATGGTTCAATGGTTCTGACTTGCGTCCCCCACCCCGGCAAAGACTAGGTGACCAAGTCCACCATGTACGGTCTGGATAGCTCAGATGGTAAAGACGATGCGCAAAACCATGAGGTCTCGACTTCAAATCCGGGTGGAATTTTAATTATTTATTATTATTTTTATTATTTTTTAATTTAATGGGCCTGACGTTTCGATCCTAGCAGGGCCTTTCTCAAAGGCAGAGTGACAAGGACAAAACAGATACATGTACACGAAGGAGGGGCTTTCTGATAATCCTTCTTTTGTTTTCACTCCTCCACACTTCTCTCTTTGATCTTTCCCCTCTTCTCACTAATCCCTACCCTACTCCTTGCCCTTCCCTTTGATCTCTCCTTACCAGCTTTACTCTTTGTCCTTTTGTTTCTCATCCGTGTCCTATTCACTCTCTTCCCCTCTCCTTCGGCAGAGTGACAAGGACAAAACAGATACATGTACACGAAGGAGGGGGGAAGAGAGTGAATAGGACACGGATGAGAAACAAAGGACAAAGAGTAAAGCTGGTAAGGAGAGATCAAAGGGAAGGGCAAGGAGTAGGGTAGGAATTAGTGAGAAGAGGGGAAAGATCAAAGAGAGAAGTGTTGAGGAGTGAACACGAAAGAAGGAATATGAGAAAGCTCCTTCTTCGTGTACATGTATCTGTTTTGTCCTTGTCACTCTGCCTTTGAGAAAGGTCCTGCTAGGATCGAAACGTCAGGCCCACTAAATGTTAACATTGTTATTATTTTTTTTTTTTCAATTGATTCCCAGACAGTTGGCCTTTTATTTGTTCAACTGAAATGAATTATTAAAGAGAGAAGGGAGAAACGGGGGCCCCTTTCTCGAAGCAGTCAACTCCGTGACTCCGTTATTTTTTTTTTGTCTGACTCGCGATCTCAGGAGGCCCGAGGAAGTGCTGCCAGTGCCGGGAAGAAAATAGACGCGCTGTAATTGGGAGAATCATGACGGCGGGCGAAAGAACGCTACGGTACGGGGTCGCGAAGCTCCAGGGAGCATCTACTCATTACCCCGCTTCCTCCCTCTCTCGAAACCACAGACCAACCACGCACCCACCCATCCCCTCCCTCCCCCTCCCCGCGACAAGCTGGCACTAGCTGCCGAACCCAATCAAGCGACCGCCCGGGGTCCAAATTCATCGAGCTCCTTAATTAAAGGCCCAATGCAACATTGGGAAGATCGGAAAACATGGATGTCCACAGATTTGCTTCAACTTCAACAAAGAACTCCAACCTGTGTTTTCAGCTTTTTGATAACAGAGACGAAGCCTTAGCCGAAGCCTAAGCCTGGTTTGGGAAAAGGGTCATGTATGGGTGTATACTAAAACACACAAAGAGGGCACTGAACTGATTGATTTTTTTTAGGGGGGTGGATATCAAATCTTCAGTTATTCATGAACGATATGAATAACTGAAAGCTAGAACTGTAATTTACACAGGTTGTAGATGGTCATGATAGTATCCCCATGTTAAATTCTTACGGTCTGGGACGCTGTACTTCTCGAGAAATCTTCACTCAAAGATCGACAAAATAGTTTATCACTCGCGATTGATATTTCTTACACTACAGAACGGTGCCCGAACCATAACTTTTTGTTTTGACATTTTCAACTTTCTTAGATTACCATTTGAGCTAAAACCCTCGATATAGTTCACTAATTTTGTTCGGGTAGGGAAAGGGGTGTGTGGTCGATTTCACTGCCATTAGATAGCAACTTGTGATGTCATCACAGGATCATGCAACAGAAATTCAATTTGTTGTGTACAAAAGTTCCTGATTTTTTTTGCTGTTTTATGCAGACCTATCCCTAAACTCGATGATTTACTGGCAAAATGTATGCTTCATAATCATTTTAGTGAACGGGATTTTCATCAAACCTAATCCAGAGTGATTCATTTGCATTATTTGAAAGTTTCGTGTTTTTCTTAGTTTTTTTTTTATAAACTGTGGGTTCCTGGCATGACCTTACAAAAGCGCCTTCATTTTTACAAAGGCTATTTTTAAAGGTAAACAAAGATGAACCAGTTTCTGACTCCACTAAGAAAAAGAAGCTTGCCAATACGTGTGTAAACTTCAGAACTCTAGATGACAGCCGAAAATTAGCTTGGCTGTGATATTTATTGCACAGACCCTTTAATTATCATCACAGAATACTGACGGATAGCTAATGTGATATACTAATGGGACATTAAAGACACGATGTTGTCATCGCTCCTACGAGTTGTTTGCTGCCCATAGGCATCGGAATACAATCTGTTATTTGCAGATTAGTATACTAGTGAAACGAAACAATAATCCACTTTGAGGGATCGCCGACCTGCTGGAGCCGGGTATTCATTTAAAGTCTGTTTGCAATTTAATACAAAAAAATGGGGATGTGATCCCTGAAGATATAGCCCATACGGCAGTTAATGCTTGAATGCGTCTGACTGGCACCCCCACAACGACTCAGCGTGGAGCAGAACGCAATTTTGTTCAAAGTACATGTAGTCGCCCAATTTGACCAGGCGATGTACATGAATGTGGATGACGGAATTGAACCCGCCAATGCACGAGCCAGCGCCTCGACGACAGCCGAAACCTGTGCCTGAGCCAGAACCAGACCCTAGGCCAGAGCCAGAGCCAGAGCCAGAGCAAGAGCAAGAGCCTCAGCAAGAGCCTGAGTCAGAGCAAAGCCTGTGCCAGAGCAAAGCCTGAGCTTTAGCCTGAGCCAGAGCCAGAGCCAGAGCCAGAGCCAGAGCCAGAGCCAGAGCCAGAGCCAGAGCCAGAGCCAGAGCCAGAGCCAGAGCCAGAGCCAGAGCCTGGGCCAGAGCCAGAGCCAGAGCCAGAGCCAGAGCCTGGGCCAGAGCCAGGGCCAGAGCCTGAGCCTGAGCCTGAGCCTAATCCAGAGCCAGACCCAGAGCCTTAGCCTGAGCCTGAGCCTGAGCCTAAGCCAGAGCCAGAGGCAGAGCCTGAGCAAGAGCATGTGCCCCAGCCTTAGCCTCGGCCAGAGCCTGAGCCTGAGCCAAAAAAATGCGGTAGAGCCATTTGGCCTCCAGGTGTGACTTCAACCTGGGTATATAGCTACGTGTCTACCCGTCCCCCTGTTGTATCGCCTGTGCTATAACGCATTCTAATAGCGCCGTCATCAACAAGGCGGTCACACGAGCGCCGGAGAGCAATTGGTCCCGCCAAAGTGCACTCGAGAAAGAGCGAGCTGATTCCAGCTCCACTTTGGCACCGTGTTGACCACGACTGATGAAGGGGGTCGAATTTCGTGAGAGGGAGGGAATGGGAAAAGACTAGACAGCAGGTCGAGTTACTGAAGATTCTTTACTAGACAGCGGCCGTTTTTAATTGACTTATATAGGCCTACTTTTACAACTGATAGTGTAATAAGCAACGCCTAATGTATAGTATCACAAGCTGAAAGGGAAATGCAACTCCTAACGCATAATGTAACTGATACATTATTGTCAAACTAATCAATGGAAAACTGACTTGGAACTTAATTGCTTCTGGCTGGCGCCCCCACCCTGCCAAAGACTAGTTGATTTATTGGGAGGCCGCAATCTGGATAGCTCAGATGGGAAGAACGTTGGTACGCAAAACCAGATGTCTCGAGTTCAAATTTTTTCACAGTTTTCTTTGCCTTTTTTTTATTTGTTCAAAAGTTCCCAGTCAGTTTTTCATTGGTTTGTTGCATACATTATTGGTTAGAAAGTTACAATATGGGTCAATTTGTGTTGAACACCTCATCGGTTGGATGTTACATTACCAGTCCGTTGTAACATGTGTTTTGTCGAGTTTCCCTCTTGTCAAGTTCCAGGTGGATTTCACAAATCCTTACAGTGCACCGCACCTCAACTTACGATTGATAGCCCGCGGTAAGTTGCGATAGACCGTGTGGTTTATGCGCACGGCTCATTGCATTGAGATTGGTAGTAGGTAACGATGATATGATGACGCCTATTATTACAGTACACGCGCACTATAATGCATTCACGTGCATCATTAAAGGCAATAGCGTTACGGACACGAAGCCTCTTCCTCGTTTCAGCACGGCGCGAATAGGCAAAAGGATCCGGAGATGCCGTACGTATCTGTTGAAATTGGAGCATGTAATTTACAATCGTACATCGGCTGTGTAACATTTCGAGCCCTATTTCAAGTGAATTGTGCACGAAGGGTGCATGCATGCAGACCAGACAGCTGTGTCTATACACACGGACGGCGAGGCTAACAGATCACTCGAACTTGATCAGTATGCGAGCTCACGGACGCTCCCATCTTCACGCGGGAGCGTCGCGTGCACGGCCGGCCCGCGATCAAGTGCCGAAGCGCACGCGCCGGTTTAATTAAATCGACGGTTTGCATCATCCAACACAGACCCCATCAGAGTCTGTTGATGAAACTCGCAACGAGCAAGTTTTTTCGGGATGGACCAGCGTGAATTGCACGCGCAGCGCTGTGATGTGATGTGATGAACGGGGCGGGCGAGATAAAGCCTAAATGTGGCTGGCCATACGCGAGTGATAACAAAACAGTTGGGCATGGGGTATAGATAGAGGCGAGTTGGGGAGGAGGGGTGGGAGAGGCAGAGGCGGGGGAGGGACGGCAAGAAACACGGTGGATGCAGAGTGAGATATATACAGATATATACAGATGCAGATCCAGAGGCAGAGATAGAAACAATGGCAGAGAAAGAAACAACAACATCGACAAGGACAGATAAAGGCAGAGACAACGACAGAGACTTAGAAAGAGACAAAGCTAAGGCAGAGGGATAGGAACAAAGACAGGAAACAAAGATAGGGGCAGACTGAGGCAAATGCAGAGAAAAACAGAGATAGATACAGAGGCAGAGAGAGATAAAGAGAGAGAAAGGCAGGGAGACAGAGATGGAGACAGAAACATAGGCAGAGGCAAAGGCAGATAGACGTACAGGCAGAGACAGAGACAGAGGTAGAGACAGAAGCTGAGGCAGAGGTACAGGCACAGGCAGAGGAAGAGGCAGATAGAACAGAGACAGAGGCAGTGGCCGAGGCAGAAGCAGAGGTAGAGACAGAAACAGGGGCAGAGGCAGAGGCAGAGGCAGAGGCAGATGCAGAGGCAGAGGTAGGGACAGAGGCAGAGGTAGAGACAGAAACAGGGGGAGAGGTAGAGGTAGAGGCAGAGACAGAGGTAGAGACAGAGGTAGAGACAGAGGTAGAGACAGAGGTAGAGACAGAGGTAGAGACAGAGGTAGAAACAGGAGTAGAGACAGAGGTAGAGGCAGAGGTAGAAGCAGAGGCAGAGCCAGAGGTAGAGTCAGAGGTAGAGCCAGAGGTAGAGACAGAGGTAGAGACAGAGGTAGAAGCAGCGGTAGAGACAGACGGGAGAGACACACTGCACAGAAAGGCAGACGATCGCACAGACAGACCCGATAGCACCTGAGAGACGATGTCGAAACTCAAGATCAGTTCCGGAACGGCACAGTCGTTGCCAAGTTTAATAAGAGCTCAATTACGGAGGTGACCTCCCTCCCGGCACGCGTTGGTTCAGGGCTCAGATGGGGTTTTTTCACACTCTCAAAGCACATTCCCCTCCAGGCTGAAGGTTGCATGGTATTAGGGGCGCGGCGGGGAGGGGAGAAGAAGGGGGAGAACATCCACTTAACTCGTTACCGGGAGAAGAAAGTGCATTGCGTCTTGGTGCGAGGATTTGTGTTCGGAGATGCCCTGCATCTCGCCGTGTGCGGTCAAGATCGCGTTTGTTTACACGTGAAATGGACTCGCCCTCTGCAACCAGACACCGTCTGTCTGTCTGTCTGTTTTCTTGGCCTGGGCGGAATCGGATGATTCGGTGAACCGGGTTACCCGATAATATTTCAAATCATCGGGGATTCGGGTACCCGCAATGCAGTGAAAGGGAAAATAAATTACTGAAAAACAAATGCAGAGCTAGAGGCACCGAAACAAAATCCGACGTATTTCTTGGAACAGGGAAGAAACCATTCTTCCCGGTCTGGTCCTGATATCTCAAACATGTTCTTCTCAGATTTACATTTTGGTAATTTTAGTCAGTAAGCAGTTTGCAACATTTTTGTATATCACCTTATGTTCTTCTCATGTTCATTCGACTATCTCAGACTCCTACGACTATCAGACTCGTTCGACTATCAGACTCGTTCGACTATCTCACACTCGTTCGACTATCTCAGATTCTCGTTCAACTAATCTAAGACTCGTCCGATTAATCTCAGACTCGTCCGATTAATCTCAGACTCGTTCGACTAATATCAGACTCGTTCAGTCGAACGAGTCGTTCTCAGACTCGCTCGACTATCTCAGACTCATACGACTTATCTCAGACTCGTTCGACTATCTCAGACTCGTTCGACTAATCTCAGTCTCGTTCGACTATCTCAGACTCGTTCGACTATCTCAGACTTGTTCAAAGCAATTGTTCAAAACGTCTTCGAAACCAAAATGGCGAAGAAAACGTCGACTGGACAGGAGGAACTTCAACCCGAGACATCTGGCTTTTCCCGGGGTACTATAGCGCTCTTATCATCCGAGCTATCCAGCCCTTAGATGCCGGCCTTCCCAAAATAGTCGACTAGTCTTTACCGGGGTAAGGGCGGCGGGGGTTGAGTTGGGACAGTCGGGAGCATGTTTACCCAACCGTGCATGTCCAAACAACAGCACGCTCGTATAGATTTTAACATTAGCGAGCATTCCAGACGACGCTATCAGCCGAAGGTTACCCACAGGAGAAGACAGGGTAACCTCGAAAGGCGTCTATAACTCTCGGAGCACCCGTGGAAATCCCCCCAAGACCCAAGTGTATACATTGTAATAACAATAAGAGTTTGTGCTCGAGACGGTATGCTGTCCTTATCTGCAATTCATTCTGCATCACATTCCCTCCCTTCTATCCCATTCAATTATGTTTGTAATTTTCCGAACATTGTATGTTTCAATCTCCCACGCTTTGTGTGTGTGTGTTTTTTTTTTTTTTTTTTTTTTTTTGGGGGGGGGGGGTTGGGGGGGGACCGTCGGGCACCACTTGCAAACCAAGGCTATCCCCAACTCATCAGTCTGATGAGATCCGGAGGTTTGGGAAATATCCTCCCTGCTCTGAGAAGAGGTCTCAATCACCAGCCATGTTTTTTGTTTGCTATTGGATTGTTTCATTGCCCGCTTGCACTGACATCGAGGGGACACCCCTAAATTAAAGGCCCTATACAACATTGGTAAAGGTCAAAAGATTGCCACAGTTTGTGTGTTCAACAATTAGACATGCGAATGTTAATGGTAACCTGAGAAAGTAGAAAAGTGCAAAAACAAAACACGGTTTTCGCACCGTTCCGTAGTGTAAGAAATAGTTTATTACTCGCGAGTAATAAACTATTTGTCGGTGTTTTGAGTGAAGAATTCTAGAAAAATACAGTATCACAGACCGTAATATTTCAACATGAGGATTGTATCATGACCATCTACTAACTGTGTAAATAAGAAGGAAATCTGCGGACATCGATTTTTTCCGATCTTCCCAATGTTGTACTGGGCCTTTAATGATTGAAAATGATACAAATATGAAGAAAAAAACGAGGTCAGACGAACGATGCATCAAAATTTTGGCGCGAACGACGAAGAAAGCTAGGGACCCAGACCCAGGTACGCTTTTTTTGTCAGTCGGTTGTTGTCACAGATGCCCAGGAGATTATTTCACTTGCCTCAGCGAGCCCGATTTCCCCCATGACTGGAGGAACGCCCGAAATCAATCCCGCTCTTAAATTGCAAAGCAAAGTGAGTACGGCACGATATGCAGACGGCAAAGTCGCTACTATGGAGCGCGGAGATGACAAATAATCCACAAATGGACCTAGGGTATATCTATGTATAGATGCGCAAAGTAAACACTTTCGAGTAATAGAGATTAATATCGTTGATATCAATGTTAGATGTCCCTATTGTTGATATTGATATCAGATCAGCAGAGATGTCTCTAGAAATAATACAGATATCTATATTTTGAATTAAATTTCAACTTTGCAATCCATACGCAATTTTGATATTGCGTAGGGCGGCAACTAAGGCCATTATTTTGCACGGATCCCTGGGCTCAGGTTCGGGCTCAGGTTCGGGCTCGGGCTCGGGCTCGGGTTCGGGTTCGGGCTCGGGCTCGGGCTCGGGCTTGCGCTCGGGTTCGGGCTCGAGGTCGGGCTCAGACTCAGGTTCAAGCTCGGGCTCGGGCTCGGGTTCGGGTTCGGGCTCGGGCTCGGGCTCGGGCTCGGGCTTGCGCTCGGGTTCGGGCTCGAGGTCGGGCTCAGACTCAGGTTCAAGCTCGGGCTCGGGCTCGGGTTCGGGTTCGGGCTCGGGCTCGGGCTCGGGCTTGCGCTCGGGTTCGGGCTCGAGGTCGGGCTCAGACTCAGGTTCAAGCTCGGGCTCGGGCTCGGGCTCGGGTTCTGACTCAGACTCGGGCTCAAGTTTGGGCTCAAACTTGGGATCAGGCTCGGGCTCGGGCTCAGGCTCAGGTTCAAGCTCGGCCTCGGGCTCGGGCTTCGGATCAGGCTCGACACATTCCACGAATGCTTCAAAGCGAAATAGTTGTAGCCTAAGCTCGTGACAACAGCGCTGCTGTATATCCCATTTGTACTCGGGAATCCACTGGAATATTGCCTACAGCCCATGGGAATCAACTGCAGCCGCCAGCCGTCCGCTACCATCGATGCGTACACACCCGGAGGCCGTAGCCGTAGCAGTAGCCGCACAGATACGGCAATCCACGACGCGTGCATGGTTACCGTGGTCACGCCACCATTGCCGGTGGGCCCCCACAAGATGGCGGCGCCCGGTGTCTACCTGGGAAATCTTTCGGGCAAACTAGTTTTCCATTTTTACCCCTTCTGAAAAGTCGCCGCCACCAATGGTGCGTGCACGTGTAGGCCGAGGCTTCAGGGCGCAAAGAGGATGCAGTTTGACTCCTTATCAGCCTTGACTTTCTCCCCCCCCCCCTCCGGGTGAAATTAAGGCCAATAACACGCCCGCCAGCCATGACCAGGGGCAACCATCAGCTGTTCCGATTCGGCCAATTTTTGGAAGGCTGTGGAGAACCACTATGCAAAACCCAATTACCTATATAGGCCTACTTCTCGACCCGTTCTACCAACCCCACTCCCCTCCTCCTCCTCCTTCTCCCCCTCCTATTATTCCGGGGAATTTACGATTAAAAAAAATAAACCTTTCAGTACGGTCTTCCGACGAATGGAAATGTATTTTGGTCAAAAGCGAGAGGAGGAAAACGTCCTTAATGCCTTCTCAGTGGTCTCTGTTTCTGTCAAAACAGACTGCTTACGCATCCCAAGGACCTAATCCATGGCTTACTGTCTTCATACACGTCTTAATGGCATCTTACACAAGCGAGACGATGGGTCTGCTTTTTGGGGACGCAAGGACGCAAAGTCTCGCAAGGATGATACTACACGATGGAGAGAGAGGGGAGAGAGAAAGTGAGAGAGAGAGGGGAGAGAGAGGGGAGAGAGAGGGGAGAGAGAGGGGAGAGAGAGGGGAGAGAGAGGGAGAGATAGAGAGGGAAAGGGGAGAGGTGGAGAAAGAGAGAGGAATGGAGAGGGAGAGAGAGGGGGAAGGGCGAGAGAGACAGGGGGTAGAGAGAGGAGGAAAGGGGTAAGAGAGAGAGAGAAAGAGAGAGAAAAAATATAGAGAGACGGGAGAGAGAGAGAGAGAGAGAGAGAAAAGATAGAGAGAGGGAGAGAGAGAGTGGGGAAGAGAGAGAAAGAAAAAAAAAAAGATATAGAGATTGGGGGAGAGAGAGAGAGAGAGCTAAGAGAGCGAGAGAGATGACAAAGATGAACAGATAACCAAAAAAAAAATTTTCGTTCAGAAAATAAAGGAAAAGGAGAATGATCAGCATTATTGTTCGTTTTACCTTTACCTTAATTTCCTTCCTGGTATACGGGTAAAACTTTCCTCTGTGGATTCGTCTGATTTCTCTCTTGTTTTAATGTTTGGGGTGAGGCAATAATTCACCCGAACTGTAATTGAACGACAGTCGTTGACCATGGGCATTGGACCAAACAGGAAATAGTTGTGCTTCCCGTTTCCCAGCCGACCCTATTTTGACGGCGAGACCCTAAAGTTGAAGTTTTGGGGAAAAGGTGACTTACATCAACCAATCCTGAACATTCTCCAGATGACGGCCAGAGCATACTGGTCGAAACGTCGAGTTACCACTCAGGTTCTTTTCAGAACCACACCTCTTCCTTTAAGAGACCTGATACATGGTGTCACCGCAAACCTATTGATTCACCCACCATGCAAAGCCTTAAGTCTTATTTATTCAACCCTGCATACATCATCATGTAAATCATGTTTATGTTGGTTCGAGTATCATATAATACTTAGCCAGTACATTACAGCATCAAAAAGTCAACAAACTAAAAAAACAATCCTACCCTACCTATCTATACCCTATTTTCAGAGGTCATGTAATAGGAAACACAAGCATTTATTTTGGGGGCCTTGTGTTTACGATCGTTTATACACTCGTAATGACTTACGGTACTTCTGTATTCCTTTTTTTTTTTCTTTCTTTTTTCGATAATAAACGCCGCGTTAATATTAGTACTGCCATTGGGACACGCACGAGGCAGTGAAGTAAGATTCTATCGTTTGGCCTTGTACACGAATCTTATAGATTCAATGTCAAAAACCAGAACATACCTCCCTTCTAAAATTCTGAATTGACAATGCGCGAGATTCAATCAAACGGAAATCGAAGAAAATTTCCAGGGAAATTTTCTCTATCAATTTTCTTTGAGCGAGTTGCATCTCTGCCCTCTGCAACGAATTACACAAATGAAAAAAACACACCAGACGGTTCCAAATTGGAATTGAATTGGATGTCGGTGGGGCGAGGTGGTCGAAAAAAATGAGACGTGGGGAATGCAGAGTGCGTGTGGAAGCGCTGGTAAATTCGAGGCACGTTAACCAGAATGCTGATGTTGTTAACAGTGCTCCTTATTCAGGGGGACGTCTTGTGACCTTGTCCGCGTTTACTTTTTTTTAAGGAAGTAGAGGAAAGCCAAGCAGAAGAGAGCTGCAGGGAAGGGCGTGGCTGGGCAGTGCAGAGCTGAGCTGAGCTGAGCTGAGCTGAGCTGAGCTGAGCTGAGCTGAGCTGAGCTGAGCTGAGCTGAGCTGAGCTGAGCTGAGCTGAGCTGAGCTGAGCTGAGCTGAGCTGAGCTGAGCTGGGCTGGGCTGGGCTGGGCTGGGCTGGGCTGGGCTGAGCTGAGCTGAGCTGAGCTGAGCTGAGCTGAGCTGAGCTGAGCTGAGCTGAGCTGAGCTGAGCTGAGCTGAGCTGAGCTGGGCTGGGCTGGGCTGAGCTGAGCTGAGCTGAGCTGAGCTTAGCTGAGCTGAGCTGAGCTGAGCTGAGCTGAGCTGAGCTGAGCTGAGCTGGGCTGAGCTGAGCTGAGCTGAGCTGAGCTGAGCTGAGCTGAGCTGAGCTGAGCTGAGCTGAGCTGAGCTGAGCTGAGCTGAGCTGAGCTGAGCTGGAATGAGCTGAGCTGAACTGAGCTGAGCTGAGCCGAGCCGAGCCGAGCTGAGCTGAGCTGAGCTGAGCTGAAATGAGCTGAGCTGGGCTGAGCTAAGCTGAGCTGGGCTGAGCTGAGCTGAGCTGAGCTAAGCTGAGCTGGGCTGAGCTAAGCTGAGCTGGGCTGAGCTGAGCTGAGCTGAGCTGAGCTGAGCTGAGCTGAGCTGAGCTGAGCTGAGCTGAGCTGAGCTGAGCTGAGCTGGGCTGAGCTAAGCTGAGCTGGGCTGAGCTGAGCTGAGCTGAGCTGAGCTGGGCTGGGCTGGGCTGAGCTGAGCTGAGCTGAGCTGGGCTGAGCTGAGCTGAGCTGAGCTGAGCTGAGCTGAGCTGAGCTGAGCTGAGCTGAGCTGAGCTGAGCTGAGCTGAGCTGAGCTGAGCTGAGCTGAGCTGAGCTGAGCTGAGCTGAGCTGAGCTGAGCTGAGCTGAGCTGAGCTGAGCTGAGCTGAGCTGAGCTGAGCTGAGCTGAGCTGAGCTGAGCTGAGCTGAGCTGAGCTGAGCTGAGCTGAGCTGAGCTGAGCTGAGCTGAGCTGAGCTGGGCTGAGCTGAGCTGAGCTGAGCTGAGCTGAGCTGAGCTGAGCTGAGCTGAGCTGAGCTGAGCTGAGCTGAGCTGAGCTGAGCTGAGCTGAGCTGAGCTGAGCTGAGCTGAGCTGAGCTGAGCTGAGCTGAACTGAGCTGAGCTGAGCTGAGCTGAGCTGAGCTGAGCTGAGCTGAACTGAGCTGAGCTGAACTGAGCTGAGCTGAGCTAAGCTGAGCTGGGCTGAGCTGAGCTGAGCTGAGCTGAGCTTAGCTGAGCTTAGCTGAGCAGAGCAGAGCAGACCAGGGCAGGTCGAGGCAGGTCGGAGCAGGTCGGAGCAGGTCAGGGCAGGGCAGGGCAGGCCAGGGCAGGTCAGGGCAGGTCAAGGCAGGTCAGGGCAGGTCAGGTCAAGGCAGGGCAGGGCAGGGCAGGACAGGGCAGGGCAGGGCAGGACAGTGCGGGACATGACAGGGCAGGGTAGGGCAGGGCAGGGCAGCGCAGAGTAGGACAGGTCAGGGCAGGCTTAAGCAGTACAAAGCATAAAAAATTAATGCAGTACGAGAAGGATTGATAAAGTGACCAGGCCTATGAAGTAATCAGAAAGTATATTTGCATAGGTATCGTGCAGAGGGTAGGCACTACGGACCGTCCGGTGTTTGATTTTATTGTCTCGACTATATTACACAGAACAGGCTTGGTCGGACAGCGTGGTAATCCCCATCCCACGATTCGGTTCTAGATCTTGCAAGGGATAACGGAACGCATGGAGGACGGGAGGAGGGCGGTGGGGAGAGAAGGCAACGGTGGCCCCGAAAGGACCCCGAGCATACGGAACCGTCGCTATGACCCCGTACCGCCCAGTGAGTGTCTTCTTGGCAGCCTCGGACCGCCTCGGATGCAACCGCGCAAGTCGAGGCCACTGCCAGACCGTCTGGGGACCGGCCACGCATCAGTCCAACTGATAAATCAAGTCGGATGGAATGAAAGGGGATGGGGGGTACCGGACTAATTTCTCGGTAGCCGGATTGGGAGTTTGGGTGAACCCGCTGACAAAAGTGGGTCGTCACCCTGTTGTACCCTTCCAGATTTTTTTCCATTTTTTTTTTTTTTTTTTGGGGGGGGGGGGTGAACGGAATGGGGAGAAGGGACGTCCCTTAATAGAGACATCAATTTAGGACACGGGTCGTGCCGTTGCCATGGACACGGCGAGTCACGGCCGCGACAAACTTTCAAACAACGCGCACAATGCAGCAAAGCGCACAAACCCATGCAGTCCCTGAAACATACCGACAAAGACGATTTCTCGGCGCCTCCCATGATTCGGTCGACGAGGAATCCAGCAATTCAGGCTATCTCATTTTGTGTCCCTATCTCTCTCCCCCCCCCCCTCTAGCCGTCTCTCTCCCCACATCTCTCTCCCTCTCCCTCCCTCTCTCTCTATCTCTCTATCTATATATCTCTTTCTCTCTTCCTCTTTCCCCTATTTCTCTCTCTCTGCACCTCTGTCTGTCTGTCTGTCTGTCCGTCTGTCTGTCTGTCCGTCTGTCTGTCCGTCTGTCTGTCTGTCCGTCTGTCTCTGTGTCTGTCTGTCTGTCTGTCTGTCTGTCTCTCTCTCTCTCCCCTCTCTCTCTCTCTCTCTCTCTCTCTTCCCCTCTCCCCCCCCCCCTTCTCTCTCTCTCTCCCCCCTCTCTCTCTCTCTCTCTCTGTGACGTGACCCGAACTCAAGCATTCATCTGATAATGAGCAGCCGCTTAATTTCAGGGGAAAACGGCTGGGAATCTACCCCCACCCCACCCCCAAAAGACCAGAATAGTTCTCCAATCAGCCTCACCCGCGATTGGACTGCCTACCGTGAATCAACACAGACAGCACACATCCGATATTCAATCCAACAGCTATAACTGCATGCAATGCCGTCCAGGAATTTAGACTCTCTGCCCCGAATCGAAAGGGCGCTCGTTCGGTAGGTTTACTCGGCCGGGGCAAATCAAAAACCACCACAACAAATTTTAGCCCAATGACCAATAGAACACGGTTCTTAAAAAAAAACCCGCAAACTCTATCTCAGTCGAATTATATAAAACTTAATTACACTAACCTTTCCCTTGGCCCTTCACATAGTAACTTACTAACTAAGAATGGCTCCGCTGAGGAAATCTCACGGACTTCTTCAACACGGACAAAAAAACAAACTAATCGTGAAGAGCTATGTGGGGCTTACCGTCAGCCTTGTGTCTGTTGCAGTGCTGATAAGATCCGAACTTCGCGGACAGAAAGCACACACAAAAAATAGCTTCCGAGTCGTGAATCGCATGCAAGGTCGGGTGCCATCGGCGCTAGCTGGCTGTCTACAGGCTGGCTTGTCCGTGGCCGTGCACGCAGACCCTGCGTCTTTGTTAATAATTTGTGTGCTGACGGCGTGCAGTAGGAAATACATGTGGGCCCGCGTGAGGCACTGCATGCAACGCACGAGCAGGCACGCTATTGTGTGCGAGTGCTTTGCACTGCACTGCAGTGCGGCTTATACTACCGTGACCGTGACAGCGAGCGCGGTGACTTAACGGCTGCAAACTTGGTTCGGGAACAACAACAAAAATGGAAAGAAAAAAAAATTATCGTGAATGACACAACAACATTCCCGGCGAGGAGGTGACAATCACTACAAAAGCATATCGTACCTTGTGGGAAGAAAAAAAAAACTGGCACAATTGCCTCAAATCTCCCCGCTCGGCTCAGATCCCGGCTGGGCCGGCCGTTACAAAAACAGCTGGGGCCCACTACCATCCCGAGTTCACTCAGAGTTCGACGAGAACTTTTGTAATCCCCCCCTCCCTCTCTCTCTCTCTAACCCCTCCCGACGAAAAAAAATAGAGAGAGAGAAAGAGAGAGCATTCTTTAATCCCCAACCCCCACGCAAACACGAACGGTAGAAGTTCGCGAACCGGTCGCCGGGGAACGAGGAAATCAAGCGTTCTGGTTACGAGAATACACACGGTAGCGTTTTAAAGCTCCTATACACAACATTGGTCGAGGTCAAAGAATAGCATCCCTACGTTGTCTGATCCAACATTATGCATGAGATGGCACACCTGTGAAAAATTCAGCTCAATCTGCCAACCGAGTCTCTAGAAAATCGTGAAAACCGCTTCATTTGTTTCGCGAAAATGCAGCATTCAACGCCGTACTGTTCCGACAAAATAGTTTAGATCTCGGTGAGACGTAAACGATTTCTTTTACTCTTTTCTCCCAAAATACAGCATTTTAGGCAGAAATATTTCAGCGCGAGGTTTCTACTATAACCATCTTCAAACTGTATAAGTTTGATGTAAATCTGTGAACATTTTTGTTTTTCGATCTTACTAATGTTGTGTTAGGGGCTTTAAAGGGTCTGTGCAATGAAAATGTTATTCTTGAATCCATGCTACAGAACTGTTTTGCAATGTTGCTATCAATCGAATTGCTTTTAACGCTCATACTGGAGTTTTTATGCTGATGAGAATTTCGAATTTGAAGGTTTGTTGGCTTGATAGGTACCGTGTTTTCACAAAGAAACTGGGGTCCAAACGCTTGTTTTTAGATGCCTGTGATATTATAACGAGTAAAGGAAAATTATTATGACCGAAGCCTAAGCCAAAGTCTAAGCCTTCATTTCGTAAACGGCCTATAAATGAATACGTGAATAAATACAACGCAGCCACTTCATTTGGTTAAAAAATAAAACTACGATGGCCTCACTATGACGCAAGCATTCTCCTATAGTGTCAATCAGTGTGTGTGTATGTTTGGGGAGTCATTAATATTAGTATCACGTGGGCGATCGCTTCCCCCTTACATTTAAGTCCAGGCTCCATTCTACGATGGCCTCACTGTGACGCAAGCATTATAATTATTCTCCTTTAGCCAGAGGAGGCTCATTAGTATAATACATCACGTAGGCGATCACGTGCACCTTCCCTCCATTAAAATCGGGGCTCTTCACCGTTTGGATTCGACGCGCAAATTAAATCTCTGCACACCCAGCGCTTTACTACCGTACAGAAGAAAAAAACATACATGTTGACCAGGGCACTGTATTACACTCGGCATCTCCCGGAGTAAATTGGCGTTTCACGCTGCTGCCACAAGATCCCCCGAGGCACCCCATACTTTAAGGAGCTGCCCCTCTCAATTAAGCGCCGATTTTGACCGAGTACAAATAATAACCGCCGCTGGCCCTCCTTCCGAGCCGAAAGCTTTTTTGTGTGCTTGTGTGTTTGCGTGTTTCAAGTGGAACGGCATGGATTTGTTCCGCCGTCCGGAGCGCCGCTCGCTCCCATGGATCGAGGGCACTGAGTTCGACCCGGTGGCAGGAACTCCCGAGCTGTGTGTGACCCTGCGTGTCATTCTAACCCTGGTTCAGGCCAAGACGAGCCTACCGTCTCTGGGTTTTCTTGGTTTTTTATTGTTTGCTTTTCCGCCGCAAAGAGCTAGAGTAGCGGAAGAGCCTTACTTTATGTTCGGATTTTTCCCTACTTCTTCCTCTTCTTCTTCCTTTTCTTTTGCTCCTCCTCCTCCTCATTATCCTCCTCCTCCTCTTCCTTCTCCACCTACACCTTCTCCTCCTCCTCCTCCTCCACCATTGTTAAGGATTTAATTTTTATATTTCCATTTCCCTGGCCAGTAAAAATCGTTAAAATAAAATAGGTGATATACAAAAATGTTGCAAACTGCTTACTGACTAAAATTACCAAAATGTAAATCTAAAATTTAGTGGGCCTGACGTTTCGATCCTAGCAGGACCTTTCTCTGCCTTTGAGAAAGGTCCTGCTAGGATCGAAACGTCAGGCCCACTAAATTTTAGATTAAAATAAAATAGAATAGAAGGACTACGGTTGCTATACTTAAGACAAACGCAAGAAATTTCAACAAGATTAAATTTGGCCAGGGATTTCAGAACACAAAACCGAAAACTGCTTTTAATAAACCAAAAAAAATCTACCAATTTTTACAAACTCTTAGACTTCCTGAACCTCCAATAAACAAGCAGCCAAATTTCATTTCTGCCATCATCAATCGTGAACCAACTAGCTGTAAATTCAAATGGAATCATTTTCCTCACCATCTTTTGCTTCATATTCTTTTCCGAATTTTATTTTTTGAAAATGTACGCATTCAATTCAATGGCAATATCTTCGTCTTCTTCTTCGGCCCAAAAGTCCAAAGACTAAGCACTATTGGCGCACTGCGCTGGGTGTTTTTTCTTTTCTAGTTTGTATTTCGAACTCTCTCCCCCGTGGAGTTGGAGTAACTGCCGCAGACGAACCGTGGTGACTCGGCAGCCTTGGAAATGTCCGCCTGCCAAAAGAAAGTGGGTCATTCTACTCACCCCCGACCGAGTCAGCTTCATTTTGTGGATTGATTTCATTCAGCATTTTTTTCAACTCTTAGAGCTAACGCATTTATGGGAGTAAATCGAACTATGGGCATATTATTGCCGTGTCTATGTTTCTGGTTTAACTACAGGGAAATCTCGAAGATTCTCGCCAATAAATATTGTCAGAATATAAAGGAAAGACTTACTGGGAACTTACTGGAACATCTTTTTTTGGGAAAAAATGGCAAATAAATAAATTATCTAGAAATAAAGGCGGACGGAGACTGACTCGGTAACTTAGATTATAAACTTAAGGCTATCTGCACTTGGGGGCCGTCTAGGGGAAGTTAAGTTTTACCTGTACACATAAAAAAAATCCTTATCCTAATTTAGACACAGTTTCCTCATGTTTCTATACCTTTTTACCCTTTTTTTATTTTTAACTCTTTTTTTTAGAATAGGCCTATTGCAAAAATTAATAGAATTTTAATTATTAACAGTTAATAAGTTAATCATAAAAAAGCACATTTGATTAAAATCAATCATGCAAAATCTTCACTCAAACATCGACAAATAGTTCATTACTCGCGAGTAATAAACTTTTTCTTACACTACAGAACGGTGTGAAAACCGTGATTTTTTTTGTTCATTATTCTACTTTCTCCGATTACCATTTAAGCTAAAACATTCGCAGTATTTTGTTTATATGTTTTATGGTTTAAAACAAAAAACTGTGGCAATCTTTTGACCTTTACCAGGGCTCGATCTTAGCACTAGCCCGGCGGTCATTGTCTAGTAAAAACAGCTGTGGGCTAGTAAAATGACCCACTTTGCAAGCCCGGTGGACTAGTAAAAAGTAGACAGCGGTGTGGTGCCAAAAACAACCTATGCGGGCGGAGATGAAAAAGTAGAAACTAATAATTTGTTTTACTTGACCTGATAACCTTGTGTTTAATATTAATATTAATTTTACAGGGCTAGTAAAACTTGCTGCGGGCTAGCAAAAAACTCAATTTACTAGCCCGGTGGGCTAGTAAAAAAAAACCTTAAGCGCGAGGCTTGTTTACCAATGTGACTATGGCCTTTAAGCATCAGACATAAGCATGTTAAAACAAGATACGGTGAAGACGGAGGCCTGTGACAAACATTTATTTACTTAAGACGGTAGTATTGAGATGTACGAGAAGAAAAACAACTCCTTGATGCAGGGAAAGATATCTCCGTCCAGTCGTGCGGCCCGTTTTGTCTGGGGACAGCGCTACATAGCTATTGCTGAAAGATTTCTACTCAAAAAAAAAAAGATAATTCTGGCCACAGAAAGGAACACAGGGGGCGGATGAGGGCTTACGTCATAGCGCAATCCATTCGGGATGTCTTAGGAAGTCAAACATGGGGGATTACTTTCGCATGAAATACGATCGGGAGGGTAATTATATATGAAATGAGAAATTGCCGTTCGCATATGTGACCCGGCACAACAACATGAGGAATATCCCACCAAAACACCTTTTGAGTAAACAACGCCTGAAGTTAAAGTATCTTCAAAATTCGATTACAAATCAGTTTTTATTTCATTGTTTTCGGAAATGATAAGTATTAGGGGATATTATATTTTGATATCATTTGAACGCTAATGGTATACTCTTTCACATCATTAGAAAACCTCAAAATCTCAAAAGTGGGGTTATTCCTCATTATGCTGTGCCGGGTCACATATGAACGGGCAGCTGGTTTCTGGAGGATATGAAATAGATAGACTTGGTGTTTGTCGGACTCATAGTTCGCAGTGTTTTATTGTTTGTCGGTTGTTTGATAGTTCCTATATCTGATGCTTTATATATAAGTAGGCCTACCTCAATGGCTTGCTTCCGCATTTTATGCATGACATGTTTAAACTCAATCATACTCTACACAGGTATAACACAAGATCGTCTGCTAATCTGCACATTCTCTTGCCCAATCATAGTACCTAAGCGTTTCGAAACTCCATCAATTTAATTCTCCGGTCCAGCCAACTGGAACACCCTTCCACTTTCTCTCAGAAGCTCTACCTCGCTCAACATCTTCAAGTTTAAACTCAAATCCCACTTGAATCACCTAGCTTAATCTTTTAAACTGATGTTTGTTTCTCTTTGTGTTATCAGCGGTAACCCTGGATTCTTTGTTTATCTGTCTGTTTCTCATTAACTGTCCTGTCCTTTTTGTCAAGGCATACCTGACTCAAGCTCCGGCATAATAGGTCTTGCCTTTCATCTGTGGCCTTGTAATGTATCTAACAAGAATCACCTAGATACTAAATACATGTACAGACAACTTTGTTTTTTATCTTATCACCGAAGGTATACTGTGTTTTGTTTGTATGGTTTTTTTTCCTTTCATACATTATAACGCCATTGATGAAAAAATAAATGTATGTGAATTGAAATTAAATTGGTTGGTCGGTCGGTCGGTAGAACGCGTAACGTTCAGTAAAGCCGTTGGTCGGTACATAGCACGGTCAGTAAAACGGCTGTTTGGTATACATCGTAAGTCGTGTGCTAGGTCGTGTGGCTTCTGTGCATCGCTCATTGTCTCGCGATTGAACGTAGTTTACGACGAAAGCGACACCAGAAGTATGACACGAAAACACAAAATAATAGCCAACTACTGAAGTTCACTGTATCTAACAATACGCATACTTGTTCTTACTCGACTGACGAAGAAGTACCTTAAAAGGAAGTGAATATTCACCCGGCAACGGCATTCTTCCTGGAAGTCGTTGCTGCCGATGTCATGCAAAATCATGAACACTCTTTACTCTGATTGGCCAAAGTCAGAGTATAGAGCGTACATGAATATGCATGAACATGATGTAATGACGGTACTGGCCAATTACACTATGAGGGAACGGCAGAACAGAGTTTGCGTGAAGAATGCCGTTGCAGGATGAGTATACCTTCCTATATACCAAATTATCACAAGATTACATGCACGAACATCCAAAAAATAACTCCCTATAACGTGTCCTACACACTCCTCCTTCGCTAGATTCGCGAGTTCGGTCTCGGTCGATTCGTGTTCCCTTCCAAAATGAAAATCCTTTCCCCTCTACTTTATAGAACCGGTTGAGGCTTCGAGCCTCCCCCCACGGTCATCTCCCATTCAGGGCTATTCAACGGTGTCCACTTTACCACCCGTGCATGATCGTCAGACGGGACGAGCTCTTCCGTCGCACGAGGCGTCTGAAGACCCAAAACAAACCTACGGGTGTATAATAATAAAACAAATTGCCGCCGTATACGGGACACGGCTCGTGCACCCACTATAACTACCATAGCGCTAAGTGGGTCTGATCTGAAAGCGAAGACACGCACATAATAGCTTTCATCTCGATACAATTACCAGACGTCACGTCGCAGGCCGGACGGTGAGGCAGGGGCGGGATGAAAAAGAGGAAGGGACATTGTCAAGGCCTGTTTGGAGAGGGTCTCCCCGTCGTCATGGCAGCGGCAATAACGTCTCCCTATGCGGGGCCCGCCGCACCCGTTCTTTAATTGTGAGTGGTCCCCCCCCCCGCCCACTCCACCATCCTCGGTCGCGTCGCCGACTACAGTGACCGTGTCAGAGAGATAGCCAGTCACACCGCAGTCTACTGGCTGAAGAACATCGCTAACGAAACACGGGAGCCATTCGGATTGGGGGACAGTAAAAACGAATTTGCTGAATCGGTAATTAATATTGTGGTGGACTGACTGCAGCAAATCGGGGAATTTCCAATGAAGTAGAGGGTGAACAATCCTCACAAAGGAACTCCATATTATATCTGGGTGACCGGTTCCTATATCATACGTACGGAGGTCCATCGATCCTTCACACACACAAAAACAGCACATATATCCCGTGCTAGTCGGCTACATAAACACTGCACGTCTACAGAATATGTTTCTTTGTTCTAAAAGACTAATTTCCAAGGGCGGTCCTCTCATTAATATTCATGAGGCTGGGGGTAACGATGTGGCGCGCATGCGCGCGTTGAAGACATTACTTCGGCCGGCCAATGGCAATGCGCTGAGCAGCTTGACTATAGACAGGCGCGCGCAGATTATGAGTCCGAGGTGATGAATATTCATGAAGGCAGGAGGCACTTAACGCAATCGGGAAATAAAACCTAGAGAAAAATGAAAAACAAAATCGCAATTGTGAAGCCATGTTCGATAAAATTCAGTAGATTACAGCTGGATTTTCGTGAGGAAAAACTTGAAATATTCGATCAATTTTTAGTCAATAATGCCCTTTGTACCCAAAGGAGGAATTGAATAGTAAGGGAGACGTGAACCCAACAAGCGGATATCAAAACAAAAGAGGCATAACTCTTTAAGGCCCAATACAACATTGGGAAGATCGGAAAACATCGATGTCCATATATTTCCTTCTAATTTACACAGTTTGTAGATGGTCATGATAGGATCCTCATGTAGAAATCGGTCTGGGATGCTGTACTTCTCAAGAAATCTTCCCTCAAACATCGACAAATAGTTTATTACTCGCGAGTGATAAACTATTTCTTACACAACAGAACGGTGCGAAAACAGTGACGGTTTTTTGCCTTTTTTCTACTTTCTCATATCACCATTTGAGCTAAAAACTTTCGCAGGATATCTTTTTTGGAATGTTTACTGGTTAAACACACAAACTGTGGCAATCTTTTGACCTTTTACCAATGTTGTGTCGGGCCTTTAAGTAAATCCGAGCGCAGTTTCCACTTTTAAGATTTCATCCCGAGCTTCTGCAAAGAGTTGAATTTCATCCAGAATTCATAAAAAAAAAATCTGTCTTTTTCTGGTGCACATATTTGTCGAGACAGTTAAGTCAAGCATGAAGTTCGTTATCCCCCACCCCCTTTGATGTCGACGCCACGGCACCCGACACAGACAGAAAAGGAATAATGATAGATGAGTGACAGAGACATCGTTGGCACACAGAATGTCTGTATAAATATGACACGGTATTGCCTTTAACCGACGACTCGCGTCCTTGAGCGTTTTCAGACAAGACCGGATCTGTCATCGTTCCCGACGTGAGTTCAATCGGGCGAAGTCCTGAAAGACTAGGGGGATAAAGGGGTGAGGGAGAGGAGAGGGGGGAAGGGGAGGGGTGTCGAGATTCAAGTTGGAAGCTTTCTCCGGGGAACAAAAGAGGTAGGATTTTTTTCGCCCGGAAAGGCAGCAATTTATAGGTAAAAATGAAGCTTCGCGGAGGGGTTTTTGCCCCCATTTCTGCCCTATGGCGCGCCAATTAAAACAAGATTAATCAGTCGGGCATTACAGCAATTTCATGCCCTTTCCCGCCGCAAATTCGTCTCTGTCGTAGCTTTTTTCCCCCTTTGATTCTTCCCGGCATCTAATAATTTTGGTCTAATCTAACTCTGGGAGTAGAGTCAGCCAAATTTTGGCCCGTGGGCAAACTGGTCTATAGGAGCCGGGAAATTGGAAAAAAAAATTAAAAGAGCAATATTTGGTTAGTCTGAGGGTCGTTTTATATATATATATATATAGAGAGAGAGAGAGAGAGAGAGAGAGAGAGAGAGAGAGAGAGAGAGAGAGAGAGAGAGAGAGAGAGAGAGAGAGGGGGAGACAGAGGGAGAGACAGAGAAAGAGAGAAGAGAGAGAGAGAGAGAGAGACAGAGGGAGAGACAGAGGGGAGAGACAGAGAAAGAGAGAGAGAGAGAGAGAGAGGGGGGGAGAGACAGGGAGAGAGAGAGACAGAGAGAGAGAGAGAGGGAGAGAGAGAGAGAGAGAGAGAGAGAGAGAGAGAGAGAGGGAGAGAGAGAGAGAGAGAGAGAGAGAGAGAGAGGGGGAGA
>OX465116.1:13584943-13689290 GCA_949987565.1 Luidia sarsii
TCTCTCTCCCTCTCTCTCTCTCGCTCTCTCTCTCTCTCTTTCTCTCACCTCTCTCCCTCTCTCTCTTTCTCTCCCCTCTCTCCCTTCCTCTCTCCCCCTCCCCCTCTTCCCCCCGTCTCTCTCCCTGCTCTGCCATATTTGTGTCAATTGACCTGGTTGCTTGAGGCTTTCTGAATCGAGATATGAAGTGGACTTCTAATAATAAGCGTGATTTGATATTCTCGTCAGAGTATGATATTACAAAGTGGGTCACGTATTGCTTTCGCTGTGCTGTGGTTTTTTTTCTGTTATCATTAAGTTATGCTTGGCGCAAAAACACCTTAGATTTTACGTGTTTTTCAACCCGTATAGGCCTACATGACGCAGAGATTGAATGTTTGACCAATTGGGTTCAAAAAATTTCTTTGAAGAAGTAAATACCAAACATTTGCGGGATACTGTCTTTCACATAAAACACGGAAAGATCGTGACGTCATCTGACGTCACCTATATATATTACCACCCACCCCCCCCCAAAAAAAAGACTGTGATTGTGGTAGCTTACCGGCAGGGGGCTACCTCTTGGGCCAGTCTAGTCGAATTGCCATCGGGAAAGGGAAACACTGGCATTAGGGAGGAGGGGGTTTTAATTTTTAAATTAAAAAAAAAAATTAAAAAGCAAGGTCAGTTTGAAAAAAATGATATGAACGGAGACAGCAACGCATTCAATCAGATTGTAAATATTAGCCGAATATGCTTCTTTCTTTTCATTTTATAGCTAATTATATAGACATTTATTGACAACTGCTTATAGAATACAGCATAATTATGAAACAAAGTGCAGCATTTTATCTCTCCATTATTAATCTTCACTTCCCGTTCATGACGGAATGATATTCTAAAATCGAATGTTGTTGTCGAGTTGAAGCATGGTTGAAGGATGGTTGAGTTGAAGTATGACAAACCGTTGTGTCAAAAGTAACCACTGTGACATTACTCGTAACTGCCGGTCCAGCTATGGAACGCCGAGCGATGAAAAAAAGTAATACTGATCGGGTTACGGAATTAAGGACAAGGTGCCGCCCGGTTGATCCTTGTGTCTTGGGTGTGGAAGAGAGCATTTTTAGGTCAGCCGAGTAGCCCTTTTCTGAGGTGCGAAAGATTTCACAGATTCCTTAAACAAGGTTTGATGGCGGCAGATATTAATATACCAACCTCGATTTGAGGCAGATAATGCATTGGTATCACGGAAATTCATTACACTACATGCTCAAGCAGGATATCATGGTAGTTATGTAGGGTTTGTGTCGTGATATACGAGTGTCCTATACGCAATGAGTGTCCTGGATTATCTGCCTCAAATCGTTGGTAACACGGAAATACATTGCACTACATGCCCAAGCAGGATACCAGTTGTGTAGGGTTTGTGTAGTGCTATACGCAATGAGTGTCCTGGATTATCTGCCTCAAATCGTTGGTAAAACGGAAATACATTGCACTACACGCTCAAGCAGGATACCAGTTGTGTATAGGGTTTGGATAGCGCTATAATTATACACAAGCAGTGTCAGCCTCAAATCGTGCCGCATATGTAGGTCGCGCCTTCAAACAGTCGGAGGACAATCACCGGTGTGTGTGCGACACAACTGAAGAGTTCGGGTTACCAGACCGTTCGGGTCACCAGACAGCCCGACCCGTTCGCATACATCATACGGAATACAACAGCCACATAAACTCGGAAACAAAATAAACCAATTAAATCACACACACCAACATATCCCACCACCTTAATACACACGTGTGCGAGGTCGCTGCTACAAAATGCCCATGATAAAGTTACCTGTGCCCTGATGAATAATATACAATCTCATTTCGTAGTGGCACGGTTTTAACCTCAACGTAAATAATCTGTGGAATGACCAAAAAAAATAATGCAGAAAAAGACATTGCCAAAGATGTAGCCGAAGCAAAATAACCAAAACAAAATAAATTAAAACAAAAATTAACAGATGAACTGATGCCGGTATCAAGCGACAAGTAGGTGCCCTGTTACCATCTTCTAATAACTCTAGGATCCTTTTCCAAAACCCGGCTTAGGCTTCGGCTCCGGCTTCGTCTCTGTTATCCAAAAGCTGAAAACAAAGGTTGGGAGTTCTTTGTTGAAGTTGAAGCTTTGATTTATTTATTTTTTCCAAAAGGCAGTGTAACATTCCGAAACGAAGCCAAAAGCCTCCTGGTTTCAAGCCTTGTACTTAAAAAATGGACGAAAGTAAGAAAGACGAAGCCGGAGCCTGAGCTTAAGCCGAGTTTTGGAAAAGGCCCTCAGTTGCACCAAGAAAACTGTGCTAACCTCTAGCGCCGAAAGCCCCATATATACACAATATGACATCCATAAGTGTTGACTGCAAAATAAATATAAATATCTCTGCCACCGCACAGTATATATATACAGGCGATTTTCAGCAAATTTCATTCTTATACTTCTCAAATTAGGCTTGCTATCTGCACCGATGCTTCACCGGTTTGCCATAGGCAGCACAGTCAGCTACGTGTTTTTTCAAGAAAGTTGTGCTGCAAGACTTGGGAACTATGGAACGATAAACTATTGTAGGCCTACTTACACCCCTTAAGTAATGCACGGTGCTAGCATGATACCACGACATGCAAGCTTTGAGCTTCAATTCTACCATTGGACGACTACGTCTTTGTAACCACGAAATGACAAACGCAAACAGTGTGTTGGTAGCACAATGACGGTCATTCAATGAAGGTTTGGCGTAATCGACACGTGTAGCACTGCATGCTCAGTGCTTTTGCCCGACTGCCTGCTGAAAAAATACCCTCATTGAATTACATTTTCCTCCACGCAAAATCGTATAATTATTACACGGAAGGTCGTTGCACGCAGAGGTCATCCCGAAACGATAGAGGGCGCTATATCGTCGCTATCGTTTCAAGTAAAACCACTTGGAATATGTATGTGCACTCGAATCCATGCGAACAATTGTTTGTACAACTCGGTATACCGCACTGTGCATTATTCAGTCAATGCGGACGATAATCAGACATTCAACTTTACAGACCTATTCGGGGAAGGGCGCACAGAGGCCGCCATGACTGGGGGGCACCGCCCCCAGTCAAACATTCGGCCCGCACACACAATGGTTAACTGAATACAATCGAAAGACAACAAGTTTGTGGGCGACATATTATGGCCCTCGGGCAGGACAGCTCCTATATAATTATAAAGACTGGGTTCATATCCACAAAGCCTTCCGATCCATCGTAACTCAACCTACGACGCACGGCCCGTGGTAAACTGCCGTGTATAGGATCGGCACTTCCCGTGTGTGTCGGGCGTCGTCTTACGACTAGTCGTAAGTAACGATTCCTTCCATCCGTCCACCCCTTGGATCCCAGACCAACGTCATCGCAACGGGTCCTTTTAGTGTACCGGCTCCCGTCTCTAACATCCGGGATATCCCCTCCCAGAATCTACCTGAATCTCTCTGGTTCTTGTTCTCTGTGGTTCTCTCTGGATCTCTGTGGTTCTCTGTGGTTCTCTCTGGATCTCTCTGGTTCTCTGTGGTTCTCTCTGGATCTATCTGGTTCTCTGTGGTTCTCTCTGGATCTCTCTGTTCTCTCCGGATCTCTCTGGTTCTCTCTGGATCTCTCTGGTTCTCTCTGGTTCTCTCTGGGTCTCTCTGGCTCTCTCTGGTTCTCTATGGATCTATCTGGCTCTCTCTAGATCTCTCTGGTTCTCTCTGGATCTCTCTGGGTCTCTCTGGATCTCTCTGGATCTCTCTGGTTCTCTCTGGATCTATCTGGTTCTCTCTGGTTCTCTCTGGATATATCTAGTTCTCTCTGGATCTTTCTGGTTCTCTGTGGTTCTCTCTGGATCTCTCTGGTTCTCTCTGGTTCTCTCTGGTTCTTTCTGGATCTATCTGGCTGGTTCTCTATGGTTCTCCCTGGAATATCTCTGGCTCTCTTTCCCTCTCTCATATCAACGTCCCTCCGATTCTTCGGGACGGTGGGTCCTTGGATGGCGTGGCCTCGGGAGTTTGTGGCGTGGGGGCGAGGAGGGGGCCTCGTGTCAGTACTTAAAGGCTCCCCACTGGGCCGCCTTGGAGAGGAACTCCTTCAGGTACATCTCGTCCAGGCTCTGGAAGGCTTCCGTCTGGACCACGGCCGTCATGTGGTTGACGGCAAACTTGAAGCAAAAATCCTCCAGCTCCTAAAACACCCAGAAAGACGAAAAGAAGAAAAACAAAAGCAACGATATAGGATTTATCTTTACTTAACATTTTCTGCATCTTTAATTTGAAACAAAATTGAGCCCCAGCCTTTTGGCTTAACTTATACATGTAGCAACGCTCATTACCACCTGAGCTATCTAACCCGTAGATTGTGGCCTTCCCAAACAGTCTACTAAGGCAACTTTGCCTTGATTTATATTCACGCTTTATCCGTTTTAAATTTTTTATCAATTATCTTTATCTTTACTATGGTTGGCATGCATCTTGGAAAACTGTTTTCATCAACTGAGTGTGATTTGTTTTTCGATATGTAGGAAATAATGACAAATCCAAGGTTCGTCATTAAGTGATTTCTGGTGATTTAAAAAAAAAGGGACATTAATGTAAGATTCCTCCCAGATATTCTTTTATGTGTTCTCCTTGTTACCAGGTTTTCTTTATCTCTTGGATACAGAGGACTAAGCTACGGAGGGTCCCTCGGAGAGAGAGAGAGAAAAAAAACCAAGCGAGCGCAAAATTTCGCTTTCACGCGCGAGTGGCCAGCTTTTGTGCTTCAAAAAGACCCGACACAACAGGAAGCGTCGGCGGAAAATGCCATTTTGTACCAAATGCACGGGTCGAACATTCTCAGGATGATCGGCCCGTCGGCCCCCACCCCAATGCTCGCCAAGGTCTCCTCTTTTCCACGAGGTTCACAGTAAAGCACTCAGACAGACAGACAGACAGACTGCTCCGACAGACAGAAAGACAGACAGACTGCTCCGACAGACAGAACGACAGACAGAGGGGCCCAATGTTGCTGACTTCCGAGTTGGTGGGCCCTGGTAACTGGTCTCGCTCTTCTGACTGAGCCCAGGCGAACGACAACAACTTGAGACAGTAGCACCTCTAATTGCTGCTTGCCTCGTTATGTACAGACAGACAGACAGACATACTGACTGACTGACAGACAAACAAGCAAGACCGACGATGAATAGAAGATTTGACACACTATTAAGATTTTCCATTTCGGGTGCATCAAATGAGACACAATCTAATCTGAAATGTAATCATTTGTTTTTAGAGTAGCTCAGAAAAAAATCAAGGGAAATCGTCAAGAGAAGCAGACGGATATGAGTCAGGGAAACAGCTTTTTGGGAGGTCTTCCAAATTAGACCGAACCGACATTTCTGCAAAATTCCCCGCACGTAGCACGGAAATACGATTTAACTTTGATGCTGGATTTTCCTGCAAGACGTCATCTGACAAAGTGCGACAAATAGCGTCGAATCAACAGAAGTATACATGTAATGAGGAGAGCCTATCGGGAGAGGTAAATCACAGCCGATTTGAAAGAAAAAGTACAAAATCTAGCCTTTAGGGATAACACAACATTGTTCGAGGTCAAAGAATAGCATCGATACGCTGTCTGATCCAACATAGGCACGAAATAGCACACCTGTGAAAATTTCGGCTCAATCCGCCAACCGAGTTTCGAGAAAAATAGTGAAAACCGCCTCATTTTTTTCGCGAAAATAAAGCATTCAACGTATTGTTCCTAAAAAATCGTTTAAATCTCTTTACTCTTTTCTAAAAAAATACAGCATTTTAGGCAGAAATATTTCAGTGCGAGGTTTCTACCATGACCATCTTCAAACTGTATAAGTTTCATACAAATCTGTGAACATTTCTGCTTTTTCGATCTTACCAATGCTGTGTAGGGGCTTTATTAGGGGAAAATAAGACATCGAAAATGAAAGAGCAGCATCCCTCCGTAAAAAAATTATATTGACGGAGTCAAGAGGGTTAGAGTTGATGGAGATCTCCGCCGACCATACGGTTGCTAGCATCCCTCAGAATATCGGAAAAGAAAAGAGCGCAATCTGCGCTCAGCTATACTGAGCTCACTTCAAAGAGGTCCGCTGTTTATGGTGGTAGTCACTTTCAAAAGGATTTTCTTCATCCGTTCGTTTCTCTCCTTTTTTTTTGAGGCGATTACATCGTGTCAGCGTATATTCACAGAGAGAGAGGGGGTGACAGGAGTGCCGCGGGTGGTAAGAGTTCTGTAAAAGGCGAGCCCTGTAATTGGCTCGGACCGGTCCCGACCGTCACGAGACCCCCACCCCCATTAGCCGCGACAGCTCACCGCTTAAACGCACCGTCAAAAGAACCGTCGTCTTTGTGAAACAAAGAAGGGAAGGGTCTCTTCTTGAGGGGGGAAGAGGGAGCGGGAGGGTGCTTGTCTGAAGGTGAAGGGGAAAGACGTAAGACCAATGCTCTCAGGGTACTTGTTTTTCGCTTCCTAATTTTTTTGGGGGAAAGGGAGTCTTTTGGTCATATACTAAAAGTGCTCGGGTGGAAGAATCCACGTTGACGGTGCGACACTTTGAAGTGATTCACCCATTCAGGATTTACTTTTTCTCTCGTTGCATATCACGGACGGAGATGGATGAGCAGGCTTTGAAGACGGAGCTGTGAAGAGGGGGAGAGGAGGGGGTGGGGACGAAGGGTGAGATGGGAGGGGAGGGATGAGAGGGGTGAGAGGGGTGAGAGGGGAAGGGGCAAATGGTAAGAGGGGAGGGGAGGGGCGAGGGGTGAGAAGGCGAAGGGTGGGAGGGGAAGGGGAGGGTCGAGGGGTGAGAACGGAGAGGGGGGAGGAGAGAAGGGTGAGAGGGGAAGGGGAGGGGGAAGGGTAAGAAGCGAGGGAGAGGGGGAGAAGGGTGAGAGGGGAAGGGGAAGGGGTGAGAACGGAGGGGGAGTGGGAGAAGGGTGAGAGGGGAAGGGGAGGGAGAAGGGTGAGAAGGGAGGGGGAGTGGGAGAAGGGTGAAAGGGGAAGGGGCGATGGGTAAGAGGGGAGGGGAGGGGTGAGAGGGCGAAGGGTGGGAGGGGAAGGGGAGGGTCGAGGGGTGAGAACGGAGGGGAAAGGAGAGAAGGGTGAGAGGGGGAGGGGAGGGGGAAGGGTAAGAAGCGAGGGAGAGGGGGAGAAGGGTGAGAGGGGAAGGGGAAGGGGAAGGGGTGAGAACGGAGGTGGAGTGGGAGAAGGGTGAAAGGGGAAGACACGGGGGAAAGGGAGTCTTTTGGTCATATACTAAAAGTGCTCGGGTGGAAGGATCCATGTTGACGGTGCGACACTTTGAAGTGATTCACCCATTCAGGATTTACTTCTTTTTTTCTCTCATTGCATATCACGGACGGAGATGGATGAGCAGGCTTTGAAGACGGAGCTGTGAAGAAAGGGAGAGGAGGGGGAGGGGACGAAGGGTGAGATGGGAGGGGAGGGATGAGACGGATGAGAGGGGTGAGAGGGGAAGGGGCGAAGGGTAAGAGGGGAGGAGAGGGGCGAGGGGTGAGAGGGCGAAGGGTGGGAGGGGAAGGGGAGGGTCGAGGGGTGAGAACGGAGAGGGGGAGGAGAGAAGGGTGAGAGGGGAAGGGGAGGGGGAAGGGTAAGAAGCGAGGGAGAGGGGGAGAAGGGTGAGAGGGGAAGGGGAAGGGGTGAGAACGGAGGGGGAGTGGGAGAAGGGTGAGAGGGGAAGGGGAGGGAGAAGGGTGAGAAGGGAGGGGGAGTGGGAGAAGGGTGAAAGGGGAAGGGGCGATGGGTAAGAGGGGAGGGGAGGGGTGAGAGGGCGAAGGGTGGGAGGGGAAGGGGAGGGTCGAGGGGTGAGAACGGAGGGGAAAGGAGAGAAGGGTGAGAGGGGGAGGGGAGGGGGAAGGGTAAGAAGCGAGGGAGAGGGGGAGAAGGGTGAGAGGGGAAGGGGAAGGGGAAGGGGTGAGAACGGAGGTGGAGTGGGAGAAGGGTGAAAGGGGAAGACACGGGGGAAAGGGAGTCTTTTGGTCATATACTAAAAGTGCTCGGGTGGAAGGATCCATGTTGACGGTGCGACACTTTGAAGTGATTCACCCATTCAGGATTTACTTCTTGTTTTCTCTCATTGCATATCACGGACGGAGATGGATGAGCAGGCTTTGAAGACGGAGCTGTGAAGAAAGGGAGAGGAGGGGGAGGGGACGAAGGGTGAGATGGGAGGGGAGGGATGAGACGGATGAGAGGGGTGAGAGGGGAAGGGGCGAAGGGTAAGAGGGGAGGAGAGGGGCGAGGGGTGAGAGGGCGAAGGGTGGGAGGGGAAGGGGAGGGTCGAGGGGTGAGAACGGAGAGGGGGAGGAGAGAAGGGTGAGAGGGGAAGGGGAGGGGGAAGGGTAAGAAGCGAGGGAGAGGGGGAGAAGGGTGAGAGGGGAAGGGGAAGGGGTGAGAACGGAGGGGGAGTGGGAGAAGGGTGAGAGGGGAAGGGGAGGGAGAAGGGTGAGAAGGGAGGGGGAGTGGGAGAAGGGTGAAAGGGGAAGGGGCGATGGGTAAGAGGGGAGGGGAGGGGTGAGAGGGCGAAGGGTGGGAGGGGAAGGGGAGGGTCGAGGGGTGAGAACGGAGGGGAAAGGAGAGAAGGGTGAGAGGGGGAGGGGAGGGGGAAGGGTAAGAAGCGAGGGAGAGGGGGAGAAGGGTGAGAGGGGAAGGGGAAGGGGAAGGGGTGAGAACGGAGGTGGAGTGGGAGAAGGGTGAAAGGGGAAGACACGGGGGAAGGGTGAGAAGCGAGGGGGAGGGGGAGAAGGGTGAGAGGGGAAGGGGAGGGAGAAGGGTGAGAAGGGAGGGGGAGTGGGAGAAGGGTGAGAGGGGAAGGGGCGATGGGTAAGAGGGGAGGGGAGGGGCGAGGGGTGAGAGGGCGAAGGGTGGGAGGGGAAGGGGAGGGTCGAGGGGTGAGAACGGAGGGGGGAGGAGAGAAGGGTGAGAGGGGAGGGGAGGGGGAAGGGTAAGAAGCGAGGGAGAGGGGGAGAAGGGTGAGAGGGGAAGGGGCGATGGGTAAGAGGGGAGGGGAGGGGCGAGGGGTGAGAGGGCGAAGGGTGGGAGGGGAAGGGGAGGGTCGAGGGGTGAGAACGGAGGGGGGAGGAGAGAAGGGTGAGAGGGGGAGGGGAGGGGGAAGGGTAAGAAGCGAGGGAGAGGGGGAGAAGGGTGAGAGGGGAAGGGAGGGAAGGGGAGGGAGGGGAGATAAGGGAGGGGAGGGCGAGGGGTAAGAGGGGAGGGGAGGGGCGAGGGTGATAAGGGAGGTGAGGGGAGGGGGAGAAGGGTGAGAGGGGAAGTGGAGGGGGAAGGGTGAGAGGGGAGGGGTGGGGAAGGGTGGAGAGGGAGAGGAAGATTGGGGCACAGGATGGAATGGTTGACAGAATCAAGCCCCACTCCATGTCGAGTAAGGCAAACCTTCAAAAACTTCATTCTCCTCGACGCAAATCATCATTATTATATCTACGGATTTAACGATTTCGTAACATATTTTTTTTTATCAGGACTTGGTAATTCTGCGCCCGCCTTTTTGAAGGGCTGGCTATCTCGGAATACTGTCTCTCACTTTGGAAGGAGTGCTCTAAACTTCCTCGCAAACCCAAGGCTGATCAATTGGTTTTGTAAAAGCCAAACTGAGCCCAACGTATAATTATTGAACAAACGAACAAACGCCGGGAAGTTCGTAACACGCGAACAAAGTTTTCCTTTCTTTTTTTTAAGAACGAAAATGTAAAAAGAATAAAGTTAAAATCGTTGACAGTCCGTACTTGAATTCTTATTTGATTTCCACGGAAACGGTAATAATGAGAAAACCCATTACAGACCCCGATTTCAAAATCAAATTCAAAAATTCCATGCACATTTTTCAGCTGACACACGCAAAATTGGATGAAAACTTCCACAGAATCTTCGCTCCAAGACAAATAAACCGACTCCCTTCCGTTCATCCCAAGTTGAGAGTGCATGGGACAAAAAAACAGCTTCCGGAGGCCATTTATTTTGGGTTAAAGCGCGGAAAAATTGTTCTTAAGTGGAGGTGGGCGGGGTTGAAGGAGAGGGGACGACTGAGCGGGACGTGCAGCGACTCACCCGCCGGTTAGAAGCGCCAAAAGACGGCGCCGGTCCAGCGATCGCGCACGCTGCGCTGCAGCTGCACGCACCACGCCCGGCCGGCGCGTACAATACGAGTGGGGCTGACCCACATTAGAGAGCCGTCGGGCGAAGGGAACAATTCAATTACAGGCCATCGTCTCCGATCGCCGGCACGGACGACAATGCCGGAGACTTCTGAATACCCCGCGAGCCCGCCCAGTTGTGAAAATTTTTAAAAAGCACTTTTTTTCTATCCATGGATCTTTCCCTTTTACATTCTCTCGGCAACGTTGAAAGAGAGTGTTCGGCTTTATTGAGGAAAAAAACTAAGTGCATGTCGTTGACTTTCAAAGAACTTTTTTAAATTATTATTATTGTGCTGCATTTGGGAAGAGCAGCGGTAAACGACTCGTCTGCTTTCTACCAAACTTTTTTTTTTCTTCAATTGTCAAACAAATACAGGCAAGACTGACAGGGAAGGAAGTCTTGAACAAAAAGGGAATGAATAAGTTTGTTCGAAGGTTCCCAGTGAGTTTTTCCTCGATCTGTTTCTCTTGACTTCAATTGGAAAAGTTGCATACACTTTGTGTGATCCCCGAGCTGCTGTAGCCAGGTTTACAACAATTGGTTGTTTGAATCTGAATGAAAGTAGTGTTGTGATCCCTGTGGAGATCTACGGCCGTTAATGGTTAAATTGCTTCTGACTGGTGCCCCCATCCCGGCAAAGACTATAGCTAACTATTTGGGAAGACGACCATCTAAGGGCTGGATAGCTCAGATGGTAAGAGCACTGGTACGCAAAACCAGAGGTCTCGGGTTCAAGTCCAGGTCCAGTCTAAGTTTTCTTGGCCTCTTAGTTTCTTAATTCTCAAAATTTAGTGGGCCTGACGTTTCGATCCTAGCAGGACCTTTCTCAAAGGCCTGTAAGAAAGGTCCTGCTAGAATCAAAACGTCAGTCCCACTAAATTTTGAGATTTGCTTTTTGGTAATTTTATTTTTAGTCAGTAAGCAGTTTGCAACCTTTTTTATATATCACTTTTTTTCAATGTTCCCAGACAGTTTTCCCTTTGGCCTTATTTGTTTTATTTTTCTCTAAGTGGTAAAGAAAAACAGAACCGGGATTGGAACCCGAGACCAGTGGAATATTGTAAGAACCAAGCCGACTCTTTTCAATGGTGCTGAGCCCCAAGATGATCAGAACGCACGGCGTCCTGTCCGGCCAAACGCGCAACGAATCCCCGCTTCGATGACCGAAGAACCCCCCAAAAATAAAAAAAATTGAAAACCAAAAAAAAAGAGGGGATTCCACGCCAGTCTTTTTAAATCTTTAAATCTTGTTAAATTCCAGCCATTAAAGTTGGCGTTTTAGCGGGCACTCACGATTCACCAAAGCCACGAAAGGAGCTCCCGTGAGTGGACGTAATTTTTTTTTTTTTTTTAAGAAATCCAGCCTTCCCTGATTGAGCCTAAGTGGCCGGTGATTGAGCACCGAGTCTGTATACGGCGATGTACCCGGCCGGGGGCCCCCGACTGTCTGTGACAGGCACGGGCAGCTATACGACGAGCCCCACAAGCGGGGAGCGAATTAGCGGGGACGTCCTTTTTGGAGATTTGGGAGGGATGGCGAGATGGAGAGGGGGGAGGAGAGGAGGCCTTGAGATTTTCATAACGGTCATTCAAAAAGCATTTTGTCGTTTGGCCATACCGGAATTCAATTAGGGACTCCCCTTTATTTTTTATTTATTTTTAAAGGCGATGTCTCTTTGTTTATTTCCTGCATGCTTTGTTTCGAAGAGACAAAAAAGCAACCCCTCCCCTACAAAAGAAATGACCTCCACGGGCTTATCGGACAAATAAGCTCCCTTGTATAACACAATGGTAGATTTATTCGTTAGATCGATATGAAATACTATAGATAACCATGCAGTGCAAAATTGAACTACGATTCAGTCATTCAAACTAACGATTAAACAAAATAATAAAGATACTGAAAGTAGAGTGATAAGCGATAAGATAAGTGATAAGAATGCCCCTCAAAAAGTTTACAACGCGTTTGCCAACCACAATGTGCGGAATATGTCGACCTTCTAAGGCCGTTTTAAACGAAATGAAGGCGTAGGCTCGGGCTCGGGCTTCGTCTCCGTCTGACAAAACCTGAACATCCAGGTTGTGTTTTTTTTCTTCAGAATTTGAAGGTTTGTTGGCATGATAGTTACAGGGTATATGTCCTACTGGGGCCAAACGCTTGTTTTTTAGATTCCTGTGATACTACATGACTAGCGAGTAAGATAAATATATGACCCAAGCCTAAGCCTTCATTTCAAAAATAAGCAACCATGAAGTAACGGGGGAATCTCGGACTCTGACCTCTGTCCATGTGGACAAATACAAACCCATGAGCACGTCATTAACGAGTGCCCTGTGTGATGAGACCCCCCATGTCCACTCACAGAAGTAGATAAACCAGAACTGGTCACCTATACCTCAGTAACTGCCAATTTGGACTGCTGTGATTGACATAAGAACAAGAAGTGGGCGGGCCCCAAAAAGGCCGGGGCCATCCAAGAGGCGTGGACACTGGCAGTCACTGGGCGTGGCCACTGGCCAGTCACTGGGCGTGGCCGCTGGCCAGTCTTGGGCGTGGCCACTGACCAGTCTTGGGCGTGGCCACTGACCAGTCACTGGGCGCGTTCACTGGTCAGTCACTGGGCGTGGCCACTGGCCAGTCACTGGGCGTGACCACTGGCTAGTCACTGGGCGTGACCACTGGCCAGTCACTGGCCGTGGCCACTGACCAGTCACTGGGCGTGGCCGCTGGCCAGTCACTGGGCGTGGCCACTGACCAGTCTTGGGCGTGGCCACTGACCAGTCACTGGGCGCGTTCACTGGTCAGTCACTGGGCGTGGCCACTGGCCAGTCACTGGGCGTGGTCACTGGCCAGTCGCTGGGCGTGGCCACTGGCCAGTCACTGGGCATGGCCACTGGCCAGTCACTGGGCGTGGCCACTGGCCAGTCACTGGCCGTGGCCACTGGCCAGTCACTGGGCGTGGCCACTGGCCAGTCACTGGGCGTGGCCGCTGGCCAGTCACTGGGCGTGGCCACTGGTCAGTCACTGGGCGTGGCCACTGGCCAGTCACTGGGCGTGGCCACTGGCCAGTCACTGGCCGTGGCCACTGGCCAGTCACTGGGCGTGGCCACTGGCCAGTCACTGGGCGTGGCCGCTGGCCAGTCACTGGGCGTGGCCACTGGCCAGTCACTGGGCGTGGCCACTGGCCAGTCACTGGGCGTGGCCACTGGCCAGTCACTGGGCATGGCCACTGGCCAGTCACTGGGCGTGGCCGCTGGCCAGTCACTGGGCGTGGCCACAGGCCAGTCACTGGGCGTGGCAAGGGTTGAAAGGACGAGGAGAGGAAGCTCCACCTACCTGGGCCTCGTACTTGATGGCAGCGGCCAGCAGCGTGGCCGTGTTCTCCACGTTGATGCCCTGCTTGATGATGAGCTCGCACAGTTTCTTGAGGTGCTGCTCGCAGTACGAGTTGGCCAGGTCCAGGAGCCCTGAAACAGATAAGCAAACCAACCCAAAAGACTCATCACATCACTATCACAATCGACCAAGCCCATTGTCACCACACAGCGACCTATAGGGGCCTAGACCAATTTGACCCCGTCTACGTGGACGCGGCCATGCCTGGGGGGGGGGGCTCTAGCCTCACATACCAAACCCCTTTGTGTGTATACTAAATGCATTAGTCACCTGATAGGGTTGTCATGCTGTGGCCCCCCAGCTATGGCGGCTGCGGGAAGGATTCCCCGAATGGGTCTATACCGAGGTCCAGCCACTCGGTGACTAGTCCGTTTCACTGTGAGGACAGCTCGAGCGTATCAATGAACGTGGGTGGACTGAAGGAGGGGGGCATGCCATAGCATTGAATGAGGCCGAGGTCGAGCTCAACTTGAATAGGCCAGCTGTGAGGTGGATTGGAGGGCGTATGCCATAGCATTGAATGAGGCCGAGGTCGAGCTCAACTTGAATAGGTCAGCTGTGAGGTGGACTGGGGGAGGGGGACATGGTATAGCATTGAGTGAGGCCGAGGTCGAGCTTAACTTGCAGAGAACGGACTGCAGAGAATTTCAGGATTTTGTTTTCTTTTTTCAGTGGTACCCGTGATGTACGGTGTATCATCCGTGCCATCGTGTGCAGGTTCACTGACAAAGGTCCAAATGTTGACGGTTGATCCTGGGGGGAAATCTGGAAATCTTTTTTGGGGGGGGGTCGTACGGTAGGGGGTCCACAATGGAGCACCGTAGGTTTTTTTTTTTGGCCGACAGTGCACGCACCTGTGTCAAGAAAGGTGACGGGGCACCGGTGTGCCGGAGATGATTTACGGGCCAGGGGGTGTTGTGTAGCAGGAGAGTTCGCTCGGACTTATTTCTCACCTCCCTGGCCCGAGGGGGATCAGTAAGAGCATGGAGGAATATGGTAAGACTAACAGTTACCGGGTCAGACGGTTAAATAGCGAGCTTTCAGTTTTTTTACGACGGGGGCCCTTTTTTCCAAACCCGGCTTAAAGGTCAACTGCAATGCATTTTGGAATTCGTTTCTATTATTTCAAATAATACTATGGTGTCAGTAAAATACATCCATGCATTTTTTCCGAATTTTAAACTATGGGAAAGAGTTTAAAAAAATTATTTAAGTTTGGAAGGGGGAGCAGCCACGCCCCCGTGGAGGACGTCCTTGGTGACGTTAGCGGATGAAGACTCGGTCCATTACTCTTGTCGGGGAACTATTGTATAAGAACAGCGCCCTCAATAACTACGAGCATAATTTTAATTAATTAAAAAAGGCTTCTAATAAGCCTGAAACACAAAATTTATGTTTTATCTGGAATTACAATGTACCAATGAACATATTTAATGCCAAATCAGGATTTTCTAATTTTTGCACTTCAGTTGACCTTTAAGCTTAGGCTCCGGCTTGTGTGTTAGACCGTTAAGACCAGTTACCTCGGTCCTCACCACTGTCGTGGCGTAGGCCTAGTCGGTGCTCTGCACAGCAGAGCAATCGCCTCTGGGCCCTTTATTTTCAAAACCCGGCTTAGGCTCAGGCTCCGGCTTCGTCTGTCTGACTTTCGTCCATTTTAACGTACAATGCATAAAAAAAACTGGAGGCATTTGGGTTTGTTTCTTAATGTTACACTGCGTTTTGAAAAAAAGAATCCAAAGCTCCAACTTCAACAAAGAACTCCAACCTGTGTTTTCGGCTTTTTGATGACAGAGCCGAAGCCGGAACCGAAGCCGGAGCAGGGTTTCGGAAATTTGGTTATTTCTTTTCCTACGATGGGAAAGGCCACCATTAACATAAACGCGCGCTATTGGTTGCATTTTATCCAGACATGGTGAATTATTCATGATAATTTTGCGCACGGACATCTTAAGTACACGCTTGTGGTGTAGTATACACTAGTTACATCGTGTAGGCCTACACACATGTATACTGTACATGTACATGTAGGCCTACATGTACACCGTACATGTACTCAAATCAAGATTTGGGTGGGTAAGTGGAATGATTATCATGAATAATTCACCACGCGTTGACAAAATGCAACCTATAGCGCGCCTTTATGCTAACGATGGCCTTTACCGTCCTGGGAAAAAAATTACGCGTCCCGCTTCGCAAATCTTGGGACGTTGTGAGGAGAAACAGCGTCTGTAAGTAAGTACACAAAATGTCCATTTCTCACTGGCTTAAATGACCAGAATGAGAATCTCTAAAACAATTTTTTTTTTTTATTGTAAAGATCTTTCCAGCCTAACAGGGAATATGTCAAAGGCAGGAAAATCTAGCGTGATAGGCCTACTCTATCTCCTAGAAAGATCCTCCCGAAGATGCAGGCTTCACTGGATATTAGCCACAGATGAGCCAAAAACCTTCCACTCGCGCGGGTACCAGTGACGCCACGCGTACTGACGGCGTTCAGAGTGGTGCATCGCCGGTCGAGAGACAGTTCATGGCCACAACTATCACAAGGACGGACGATCGGTACCCGACGATCTCCGACCAAGAGACACAAATTGAAACAGATTGTTCTCCCAATCGACACACGCAATTCCATCAGGCATTATTGAGACACCGTCAGACATGTCTTTTGGTCTTTCCCGATTAATGACTCCTCTTTTAAGCATCGATGAACGGTCGGTTGCCTCCGAGATGTCTGGCTATTAATACAAACAAAAACGATTACCCCGTCCGGCATGGCATTTGTTACGCATGGACTAACGACGCGACCTACGGGCCTCTCTCTATGCATCAAGACAGTCTTCTTCTCCAAGGCAAATCTTCACACTGACGAGGGCCTGATTGATTCCACTCTGACGGGTCATTTTATTGAGCCCTCCCATCACAGCTTTGTCTTCAACACGAAAAACAATTTGTGGTTTTTCAAGGTTTTTTCTGCTGTTGTTGCAGCTGTCGCTGTCGCTGGCACTGGCGCTGTTGGGTGTTGCTGTTGCTGTTGCTGGTGGTGCTGCTGCTGTTGTTGCTGTTGATGTTGCTGTCAATGTTGATGCTGCTGTTGCTGCTGTTGCTTTTGCTGTTTCTGCTGCTGTTGCTGTTGCTGTTGTTGCTGCTGCTGTTGTTGTTGCTGTTGCTGTTGCTGTCGATGCATGCTGTTGCCGCTGCTGTTGCTGTTATTGCTGTTGCTATTACTGTTTCTGTTTATGTTTTTGTTGCTGTTGCTGCTGCTGTTGTAGCTGCTGTAGTTGCTGTCGATGTTGCTGTTGTTGCTGCTACTGCTGTTGTTGTTGTTGCTGTTGCTATTGCTGTTTCTGTTTTAGTTGCTGTTGCTGTTGCTGTTGCTGCTGCTGTTGCTGTCGATGTTGCTGTTGTTGTTGCTGAAGTTGTTGTTGGTGTTTGTGTTGTTGTTGTTGTTGGTGTTGTTGTTGTTGTTGTTGCTGCTGCTGCTGATGATGATGATGATGATGGCAATGATGATGGCGATGATGATGCTGGCAGGTTGGTGTTAAACCTATAGGGGGCCTGACGTTTCTCCGATCCTGGCGGGATCAAAAGATGTAACTCGCGCTTTGATCAAAGAGGATGTCCGCGATGCCCTCGAGACGAACTGAAATCCTTTCAAGGGCGAATCGGATAGTGCCACGATGCCAAACCTGATGTCTCGTGGTTTCTATCATTTTTCCAAAAAATTAGTTTTCTCATACCGGTAAGCGCTCCGGGATAACAGCCCACGTCAGCAATAATAATAATAGTAATATCAAGAGTAAATAGGACAGCAACACAGCCACAACATTAACATCGGCATTGACACTTAAAACACAAAGAACCTCTACATTAACACCAACACTCTCGTCAGTAAAACATCCAGCGCCTCAAAATCAACAACAACAACCTCGACATCAACGACAAAATGGAACGCCTAAGAATCCACAGTTAGCGGCCCCGTTAAAGACGCGGAGCTTCGAATCGATCGAATAAACCTACGGGGAAAAAAATGATTACAATTTCCGGCGACTATCGGAGGTGTCAAGAGTTACGGCCAGATGTACCCACGCCCCCGGTGCGAGGCGAGAAGGCCGCTACACGCACACGAATGCGTGAATAATCGACCACGAAGGTGTCATAGACGAGAAAATAATAACGCCTATATGAGGAGGGGAAAAAAGAGGTTACGTTACACTCGCAATTTTTTTTTCTCCCACGAGAACGATTTGAAGAATGAAATGAGGTCGCATTACACGAACTCGTTTCTCTCTCACGAGACGAGGGCTTCTGCAAAGTAATCAAGTGTTTTCCACGTATAGTCCTTAACCCTCGTTTCGACAAGTACAATCCCCCAAATAACTTGAGATCGAGGGGTTTGGGGGCGACAGGGACTTCATCGAGCAGGACCCGGGAGACAGAGGCCGACGAAAAGTTGACGGATTTACAACTTGGAGGTAACGGAGTTCAACCATTCCACCAATGTCTTATTGTTTGGTTTTTTATGCGATCGGGGAATATATTAGGGGGGAAAAAATTGCTGCGGTTTTTATGGGTGTGTGGTTTGTGTTTTGGAATGTTGTTGTTGTTGTTGTTTGGTGGTGGGGTTTTTTTCGGGGAATGAAAATGCTCCGTGAAGATTTAAGGGCGAGGTTGAGTTCAGTGAAAGACGGTCTCATTCTCGAGGAGCCGAAGTGCGTTAACCTTTCTTCTTTTTTATCATAGCGTTTTCTGGGGCGCAAATTTAAGTCGGTGCCTGAAAACTAGGTCGCAACAACGACCTAAAGAGTAGATTATACGAATAATCGAATGTTCCATTGTGTTTGCTTGTGTTTAATTTTGTTCCATTTTGTTTCATTGTATTTCGTTTTCTTTCATTGTGTAATTTGCGTTTGATTTTTGTTTTATGTTTTTTTCATTGCGTTTAATCTTGTTCCATTTTGTTTTGTTGTATTTCGTTTTATTTCGTTTTGTTTCATTTTGTTTCATTTTGTTTCATTTTGTTTCATTTTGTTCCATTTTGTTCCATTTTGTTCCATTTTGTTCCATTGTGTTCCATTGTGTTCCATTTTGTTCAATTTTGTTTCATTTTGTTCCATTTTGTTTCATTTTATTCCATTTTGTTTCATTTTGTTTCATTTTGTTCCATTTTGTTCCATTTTGTTCCATTTTGTTCCATTTTGTTCCATTTTGTTCCATTTTGTTTCGCTGTATTTCGTTTTGTTTCATTTTATTCCATTATGTTCCATTGTGTTTCATTTTTTTTTATTTAGTTTCATTATCATTCACTGTGTTTCAATGTTTAATTTCTGTCATTTTAATCCATTTTGTTCCATTCCGTACTTTGTCTCATTTTGCCTCATTTTGTTCCATACTATTTCATTTGATTTACATTTGTTCCATTTGTTCCATTTGGTTTTAGTGTGTTTCCAGGCCAGCCATCTATGGTTTTACCTCAACCATTATGATCCGAGAAAACCCAAGCCTAACACGGTGAATCTTAACGCGCACCAACACAAAATGTCCCAGCGGTAATAGTACTTACAATGCCCTAAAAAAATCATACATTAATGCTCCTGTATATAGCGAGCACAGGCAGCGTGAGTGCCATTTGGTTCAGGGAGGATGACAGACCCAGTCACGTCAACAATGTGAACGAGGGTTCACGCAGCAGCGCCCAGCTAAATCATGGCATAATCCTCTTAATGCGGAAATGCATCTCCCACGGCAGACGGGGAGCGATGCTACGACTTATAATCGGCCTTCAATACGGCCAGACGGACGAACTCAAGACATGGAATTGTTCCACACGCAATGCACCAAGGCCAACCCCGTTGCTTTTCGTAGCTTTTAAGGGTGTCTTTTCTCTCTCTCGCCCTCTTCCCCCTCTCTCACTCTCTCCCTCTTCCTCCCCCACTTCCCCTCTCTCTCTCTCTCCCTCTGTCTCACTGTCTTCCTCTCTCCCTCTCCCTCTCCCTCTCCCTCTCTCTCCATTTCTCTCCCCATCTTTCCCCCTCATTCTTTGTCTCTCTCCCCCCTCTCTCTCTCCCCTCTCTCTCCCCTCTCTCTCCCCTATCTTTCTCCCCATCTCTCTTCCCCTCTCTCTTCCCCCTCTCCCTTCTTTCTCTCTCTCTTCCCCCTCTCCCTTCTTTCTCTCTCTCTGCCTCTCCCTCTCTCTATATATCTCTCTCTGCCTCTCTTTCTCTCTCTCACTCTCCCTCCCCCTCCCCCTCTCCCTCTCCATCTCCCTCCCCCTCTCCCTCCCCCTCTCCAACCCCCTCTCCCTCTCCCTCTCCCTCTAACTCTCCCTCCCCCTCTCCCTCTCCCTCTCCCTCCCCCTCTCTCTCTCTCCCTCCCTCTCCCTCTCCCTCTCCCTCTCCCTCTCCCTCTCCCTCTCCCTCTCCCTCTCCCTCTCCCTCTCCCTCTCCCTCTCCCTCTCCCTCTCCCTCTCCCTCTCCCTCTCCCTCTCCCTCTCCCTCTCCCTCTACCTCTCCCTCTCCCTCTCCCTCTCCCTCTCCCTCTCCCTCTCCCTCTCCCTCTCCCTCTCCCTCTCCCTCTCCCTCTCCCTTTCCCTCTCCCTCACCCTCTCCCTCCCTCTCTCCCTCCCTCTCTCTCTCTCTCCCTCTCCCACTCCCTCTCTCCCCTCTCCCTCTCCCTCCCCCTCTCCCCCCCCCTCTCCCTCTCCCTCTCCCCCCTCTCTCTCTCTACCTGTACAAATCTTTCAGGTCGGAAGGTTTCGAAAGATGGCCAGATAACCTGCCCATAAATAGACAAGATCTGCAAATAACAAACATTACGAGGGCCTGACATTTCGATCCTAGCAGGACCTTTCTCAGAGGCAGAAAGATCTGCAAATGATAGACAATGTAGAGCTGGAGACAGACGACTGACAAAGTGCAGGGATCTATTTTTGTTGAAGGCCTCAGGTCAGCTGACTTATCAGGCCTCATCAGAATTTGTAAAGATTTCAGGTCATTTAAATTCGGTGAGAAGTTCGTACCTTCCCTTTGATCTCACCCTTCCAGCTTGTCCTTTGTTTCTCATCCATGTCCTATTCACTCTCTTCCCCCTTCCTCCATGTACATGTATCTGTTTTGTCCTTGTCACTCTGCCTTTTAGAAAGGTCCTGCTAGGATCGAAACGTCAGGCCCACTAAATTTTAAGATTTACATTTTGGTAATTTTAGCCAGTAAGCAGTTTGCAACATTTTTGTAAATCACTCAAGAACAAAAGAAGTCAAACAAAGGAAAAACTGACTGGTAGCTTTTGAACAAATAGAAAAATAGGCAAAGAAAACTTTGAGTGGACCAGGATTTGAGCCTGAGACCTCTGGTTTTGTTGACCAGTCTGATGAATGAACACAGAGGGGGTTGATCCCAGGAAATACACAGCAATTACTGTTTGAATGCTTCTGCCTGGCACCCCCAGCCCGGCAAAGACCAGCGCTCTTACAATCTGAGCTATCCAGTCCTTAGACGGCGGCCTTCCCTAACAGAGAAGGTGTTTCTTGGTGAACACACCTTCCAATACTGTGACAAACCACAACCTGGATTTTTGTTCAGGGTTTCGTCAGACGGAGATGAAGCCTGAGCCCGAGCCTGATCCGCAGATTTGTCAAGGGCCTATTCTTGGGGAGGGTGGGGGAGATATGACTCTTGACTAAAGCCCTGTCCGCACTGGACATTATTTTCCAGGGATTTGACCGAGCCGATGGGTAAAAACGAAAATGGGCAAATATTACTGGTGTCCGCACTTGGACTTTCGACTCGGGTAACTTAACCGTGACGCGGGGGAGAATTACTGAGCTGTCAATACTGTGGCTCATGAGGACGCTTTACATGACCTTTTGTGCATTGACCCGATGAGAGAAAAGCTTCACACAAGCGCGCGTAGCATACCTTGCCGCAAGCAATACGCATGCGTGGTGACTCACTAGTGGACAGGGACCGGATATTCGCTTTACTGAGCCACATTAACCCGACTCGCACTGGACTTTTCGTCTCGAGCAGAAAAGTGTCTCGGTAATTCTTCCTGGGCAGAAGTTGGCCAGTAGAAATGCCCACGCGGGTCGGGAAAAGTAACTGAGAGGAAGAGTTCCGGAGACGTCGGCACTGGACTTAAAATGGGTAAAGTACCCAGCGTCTCGGTTACTTTGCCCCCAAAAAAGTCCAGTGCGGACAGGGCTATAGTGTCTGCGGGGCGAATGAGCACCTGGTGGAAGTTTAGCACTGGGGGGGGGGACGGTGAAACTGGATCGGTCTCTCGGTTTCTTGCCAGTTGTGAGATGACGGCCCACTGTCTGGAGACGTCGGCACTGGACTTAAAATGGGTAAAGTACCCAGCGTCTCGGTTACTTTGCCCCCCAAAAAGTCCAGTGCGGACAGGGCTATAGTGTCTGCGGGGCGAATGAGCACCTGGTGGAAGTTTAGCACTGGGGGGGGGGGGACGGTGAAACTGGATCGGTCTCTCGGTTTCTTGCCAGTTGTGAGATGACGGCCCACTGTCTGGAGACGTCGGCACTGGACTTAAAATGGGTAAAGTACCCAGCGTCTTGATTACTTTGCCCCCCAAAAAAGTCCAGGGCTTTGGAAAGTCAAGCTCAACTCACCAACTGCTTCCTCTGGGTCAATGGAGACAGTGTCTGTGTAGAGGTACTCCAAGAAGGCCCGATAGACGGGATAGGTGAACTGGGTGATCTCAATCACGCTGGAGATAACGGTACAAAATGATCAAACTTTCCAGAAAGAAACAAAAATGAACAGCAGACAAGGCATCTACAAGATTAGAGGTCGACTTTTCCCAGCATAAACAAACTTGAGTCTAGGAGCTCGCACAACAAAAAAACAGAAATTTTTCCAAAGCAAAGGAGATTCCCATCTTAACAAGGTTTTAGCTAAAGACATTGGGCCAATTTCACAGAGCCGTGTATTAAGCACCAAAAATTGCTTCAGCACAAAAAGTCAGGAGACATAGGATCGGCGTGCCAACCCAAACTCCACTAGCGTTTCATGTGTAAGGGGGAGGTAGCGGGACTGGTATGGGGGGTTGGGTAGGGACGGGAGGCCAATAATTGGACGAGCGAAATTAGTGGTTGCTGCTGCTCAAGGGTTTAATCCACGGTGTTCTGAGGTGGTGGATGAGAGGGACGACACCACGAGACGGCGGCAGTTTCAGGAACCAGACAACACCGCGCAGTGGCGCCCCACTCACCCACCAGCCATCAGCTAAAGTTCCCAACAACAGTGTGCCAGTGTGCTGCACTACACACGTCCCTCAGTACACATGCAAGTAAACGAGGAGTGGAATACAAGTCAGAGGCAATTGACTTGAACCCAAGAGTTCTCTAGTCTTGTGTACCAGCGCTCTAACCATTTCAGCTATCCCGGCCTTAGACGGTGGCCTTCCCAAATAGTCAACTTGTCTCTGCCAAGGTGGGGGCGCCAGTCAGAAGCATTTAACAATTAACTGCTGTACATCTCCAGGGATCACGCCCCCGCTTACATTCAGTTGCAAACAAACTATTAAATTGTAAACCTGGCTACAGCAGTTCAGGGATCACACAAAGTGGATGCAGTCTCTTTTTTTTCAATTCAAGAGTTTGTTTTGGTTTTGTTTTCAATTACAAGCAAATCGTCAGTGGCATAAAGTGTGAAGCGAGGAAATGATTAAATCTGAGACAAAACTGCATGCTTTTGCATAACTTTGAGGCAACGCACGCTGACTACAAATTAGACAAATTTCACGACGGATCATGCACTGTATCAGAAATCATAAACTCAAGGCTTCACAGGGTGTTTCACCGGCTAAGGATCCCCGTGACTAGAATCCTTAAAAACAACGGTTTCAGGTACGGTTCATTGGCACGAACTCCCTCAAGCTCATAGATATAACATGATCTTTGCGTCAAGGAGAACGGAATTCGACGAGGGTTTGCCCTGCTCGACGTAATAAGCACTGAAGCCCTCAACCTCACGAAAAACAATTTAATTCAATCAAGCCTATAATAGTCTCTGATTGGCTCGACTTTGACATTTCAGTAGAAGGGGAAAATAGTTATCTTTTTTTTAGCCGTGGAATCAAATGAATATCAAGGTTGTATTAACTTGGCTGATCTCTTGTGATTGATCACTAATGGAAAGATACAGGTGCCACAGGTGGTATATCACAGTGAATTAACATTGAAATTCAATCAATTCAAGGCTACCATGATTATTCATTGTCTATGCCCTTATGAATATTCATTAATGGAAAGATAGGGGGTGACTAAACTGGAATATCACTGTGAACTGATGCGTCTCTTGAGATTCAATCAATTCAAGGTAAACCATGATTATTCATTGTCTATGCCATTATGAATATTCATCAATGGAAAGATGTGGTAAAACGTATTCAAGGCCACTCATGATTATTCATTGATTGCATGCTTATGAATATTGATGACTTACTCTTTGCCATCCTCTCCCCAATGGGCCTGGAACATGGTGCGGAAGTGCTCGCACCTGTGATGCAAATGAATGCAAATGAGCTCATTACCATACTTGTGACCTAGAACAGCCTTGGGGAGAATAGTTTTCAACCTTTCTGAGGTGACTGAAAACTACACTCAGCAAAGGGAAAACTAGCTTAACTAGTGTAATGAATATAACGTAATACACACAACAGTTGCAAGCTGCCTACTGGATAAGGTCTGCATGGAGGAAGTACCAAGAGGAAGGTTTGCTGTGACACCATGCAACGCATCTCTTCTGAGACGGAGTGTGGCTGTGAAAAGAGGCTTACTGACTGAAAAACTGCTTACTGAATGAAAAACTACTTACTGACTGAAAACTGCTTACTGACGGAAAACTGCTTACCTACGGAAACTGCTTACTGATGGAAAACTGCTTAATGACTGAAAACTCCTTACTGACTTAAAACTGCTTACTGACAGAAACTGCTTACTGACTAAAAACTCCAAACTGACTACTGACGGAAACTGCTTACTGACGGAAAACTGCTTACTGACTGAAAACTGCTTTCTGACTGAAAACTCCTTACTGACTGAAAACTCCTTACTGACTGATGACTGATGGCAAACTAAGCAAATTTTGACAGGACCGGTATTTGAACCCAAGACCTCTGGTTCTGCGTACCAGTGCTCTTGCCACCTGAGCTATCCAGCCCTTAGATGGTGGCCTTTCCAGATAGTCAACTAGTCTTTGCCTGTGTGGTGGCACCAGTCAGCAGCATTCAACCATTAACTGCTATATTTCAACCGGCAAAAAGGAAGGTTCTGGGTTCAAACCCTGTTTCAGTCAATTCCGTCTCGATCCCGTTTCAAAAAGGTACCTTATTTTCAGGATGGCTTTGTGTACATGGATGCTCTTGCCTTCCAGAACAATGGTCAAGTCTGAGGCTTCCTGAAGAAGAAAAAAATGGAGTTAAAAAAAAAATGCTTAAGCTGCGATATCAAAATAGTAAAAAATCAAGTAAAAATCTGCAAAGCCAGAACAGCCAGCCTTGTGTAAACAGGATAACAGATCACATTGTGATATGATGTCAATTGCTTCTGACTTGTATTCCACTCTTCTTTACTTAGTGTGAAACAAAAGTGAAGTTTGTGTTGGCAAGCCGACCCTTTGAATCGCATTTAAAGCCAATTGGTTCATTTGCTGAAACACGGCAAGCTTCTCTTCATCTCTTCTTCTTCTCTTCTCTGCCGGCCAAAGTTCCACTGGTATTTCATGCTGGGCATCGAATACTGGAACACAAGACAAAACATGATGAGCATCGTGTGAACTATGGTCCGTGAGGGAAGAATTTGCAATGCTAGAAAGTTGGATTTTTTGAGGAGCTCTGATGAAATTAGGCCCGGGACAAGTCTAAGAGGACAGACAGACGACTCACCTGGTTGTCAAAGGAGGACCTGAGGCACTCCTGAAGCGCCCGCCTTCCCACAAAAGTATCTGAAAAAATCATTTAATAGTGACAGACACCAATGTTAAAATGAAATTTGAAAGGTTTTCATGGTGAGAATAGCAGAAGGAGTGTTAGGTTTGCGGTGACATCGTGCAAAATTCTCTTTTGTGAGTATGTGTGTTTCTGAAAAGAACCGGTGCCAGTCAGAAGCAATACAATGAAAACAAGAATGGTAAAAATTGTAAAAATTGTAAAAATGGTAAAAAAAAATTAAAATTAAAAAAAATTAAAAATTAAAAAATTGTAAAAATTAAAAAAAAATGTAAAAGTTGTAAAAATTGTAAAAATTGTTAACATTGTAAAAATTGTTAACATTGTAAAAATTGTAACAAAATTTAATCTTGTAAAAATTGGTAAAAATGGTAAAATTGGTAAAAATGGTAAAAATGGTAAAAATTGTAAAAATGATAAAAATGGTAAAAATAGTAAAATAGTAAAAATAGTCAAAATGGTGAAAATGGTTAAAATGGTATGAATAGGAAAAATGGTAATAATCTCACCAAATTTGAGAGGTCTCCAGGTGACAGCCGGGGAGGAGAAGCAGGCAAAGACGTCATCCAGGCAGGTGAACTTGGTTAGCATGGGCGACGTGACTGACTGGCCCCGGCACTGGCCCCACATGTAGACGGCACCAGACTGGAGCATGGCTGCTGATATGTGCGAGTAGTGGGTGGCCGCAATCTCCACAAACCTGTGCCGTGCAAAACAAGTGGCAGCCTTATGGCCCTGGAGTGCACTCACTGACAAGCCAAGGGGCTAATTTCATAGAGCTGCTTAAGCACCAATAATCTGCTCAAGCAGAAAACAGCCATTAGACATCATTTATAGGATTAGTGTGCCAATCAAAAGTTCATTTTTGTTTGATGCTAAGTGAAGAATAGTGAAATACCAGTACGAAGCAACTGGCATCACACTACAATGTGGTTTGAAAATCAAAAGGCTTCGTATTCCAATAACATGACAAAAAAAATAAAAATGATTGACTGAGTAAGATTCAGAATTACATTTTCTACCATATATGTGTAACTTTACATTTTAATTCAGTGGACCTTTAACTCTTGGAAAATTGTGACAAACAGCAATGAAATTTTGACTGGATTGGGACTTGAATCCCCGGCCTCTTGGTTCAACGTAGCAGCGCTCTAACCACCTGAGCTACTGTATCTACCCTTAGGTGGTGGCCTTCTCCAATAGACAACTGCCTTTGCAAGGTTGGGGGGTGCCTAAATCTGACTGTACGGCTATCTAGTGCCTTGTGGAGACCTAGGACAAAAGGTTGAATAGGTCTCCATGGGTCACCTCTGCCTTTGAGAAAGGTCCTGCTAGGATCGAAACGTCCGTCAGGCCCACTAAATTTTAAGATTTGCATTTTGGTAATTTTAGTCAGTAAGCAGTTTGCAACATTTTTGTATATCACTTGTGTATAGATCTCCACAGGGTTTTCAAGAAACTGGTATTTGAAAAAACTCTAAAAGGGGAATTTTTTGACGGGGAAGAATCCGTGTTTTATAACTTGGACAAACGGTGCAAATTTCTACCCAAGAAAGTGAATGTGATTGAAACGGGAGCATTTTCAAGACATTGTTTCTAACTCGGTTGTGTTAGTGCAGGAGAACAAAGCCATGTCCCCACAAGGATACAGATTCAGGTAAGTGTGTTCATTTCATTCCAGTTTCCGAATTTGATTTCAAAATCTCACTCTCGTTCCTCACCGTCCGATCTCCGTTCCGACTCGCGACGCGGTGACCAGGTTGGCCTTGTTGCCTGTGCCCAGCTGGCCGTAGGAGTTAGCCCCCCAGGTATACAGGACGCCCTCGTCTGACAGAGCCATGGAGTGCGCATATCCGCAGACGATCTGAACCAAAAGAAGAAGAAAAACCAGAATCAAACCCACCAAGGAAAAAAAACCGGGAACAATAATTTTGAAATTTCTGCCTTTGAGAAAGGTCCTTGCGTTTTGGGATTGTAGTTGTTGTTTTTTTACTGTAATAATTAATTTTTACCTTTGTTCATCGCTGTCTTTTGTGGTTGTGTTTGTTTTAAAGCGATTTGATGTTTTACGTAGGGCGCTATCATCAATATCTATAATTATTATTATCAATTGAAGGTTTTCATGCTGAGAGTGGCAGAATAAGTGATGCAAAAATTCTCTTTTGAAACTTGCACGGTGCTACTTGGCATGATGAGATGCACTTTGCTCAAGCTGTTCTGAGCAGCTCCTCCTAAAGAAAGAGTTCAATACTTCTGACTGGTGCCCACAGCCACACTCCATCTCACACTGCAAAATCTCCCACGAGGCATAGGCCTTTTTCGAAATGAAGCTTTAGACTCGTGCTCGGGCTTCGTCTCCGTCTGACAAAACTTGAAAATCCAGGTCGTGGTTTGTTTCCGAATTTGAAGGTTTGTTGGCTTGATAGGCACAGAGTATTCACCAAGATATTGGGGCCTTGGTGTTGTTCTTTTTTAGATGCCTGTGATATTATAACTAGTAAGAGAAATATGACCCAAGCCTAAGCCCGAGCCTAAGCCTTCATTTCAATCAAACGGCCATAGAGAGAAGCACAGACAATGGCCGAGGGTTTTTGGTAAGAGCCGGACCCGGCCGATGCACCTACCTGTGAAATGACTACTCCGCTCAGGCTAGACACCCTGCAAGGACTGGGCTGGTTGACGTTGTTTCCTAGCCCAAGCTGACCGTTCCCGTTGTAACCCCAGCCGTATACCTGCAGCCAGAAAACACACACATTCGGTCAGACAGTGTGCCGTCATCTCACAACTGGCAAGAAACCGAGAGACCGATCCAGTTTCACCGTCCCCCCCCCCCAGTGCTAAACTTCCACCAGGTGCTCATTCGCCCCGCAGACACTATAGCCCTGTCCGCACTGGACTTTTTTGGGGGGCAAAGTAACCGAGACGCTTGGTACTTTACCCATTTTAAGTCCAGTGCGGACGTCTCCGGAAGTCTTCCTCTCAGTTGCTTTTCCTGACCCGCGCGGGCATTTCTACCGGCCAACTTCTGCCCAGGAAAAAATTAACGAGACACTTTTCTCGAGACGAAAAGTCCAGTGCGAGTCGGGTAAATGCGGCTCAGTAAAGCGAATATCCCGTCCCTGTCCACCAGTGAGTCACCACGCTTGCGGCAAGGTATGCTACGTGCGCTCGTGTGAACCTTTTCTCTCATCGGGTCAATGCACAAAAGGTCATGTAAAGCGTCCTCATGAGCCACAGTATTGACAGCTCAGTAATTCTCCCCCACGTCACGGTTAAGTTACCCGAGTCGAAAGTCCAAGTGCGGACACCGGTAATATTTGCCCATTTTCTATTTACCCATCGGCTCGGTCAATTCCCCGGGAAAAAAGTCCAGTGCGGACAGGGCTTTAGCTAACAACAATTGCTAACAATTGCTAACTTGCTAACAACAATTCTCACCAAAATTCATGGAAAGCTATCAAATGGAAAAGAGAGCTACAGCAACAACACATCGCGTGACTTTGATCACCCTTTCTACAGAGCTACAGAAGTTGACAACTGAACAAATGGTTACCTCTCCATTATCCACAAGAGCAAGAGATGATGTCTGGCCACATGCAAGAGATGCTATACACTTTCCACCTAGAAAAAAGATCAAAGATATTAGTATATTGAATTCTAGCTCATAAAGCTAGTCACCCCCTCCTGGTTCTATTTGTCAGCCTTGGCTGGCAGTCTACCACCAATAGGGATGGAGGCTCATGCCTTGCTTCAGACTAGTCACCCCCTCCAAGATCTATTTGTCAGCCTTGGCTGGCAGTCTACCACCAATAAGGATGGTGGCTTCTGCCTTGCTTCAGACTAGTCACCCCCTCCAAGTTCAATTTGCTAGCCTTGGCTGGCAGTCTACCACCAATAGAGGATGGAGGCTCATGCCTTGCTTCAGACTACTCACCCCCTCCAAGTTCAATTTGTCAGCCTTGGCTGGCAGTCTACCACCAATAGGGATGGAGGCTCATGCCTTGCTTCAGACTACTCACCCCCTCCAAGTTCAATTTGTCAGCCTTGGCTGGCAGTCTACCACCTATAGGGATGGAGGCTCATGCCTTGCTTCAGACTACTCAACCCCTTATAGTAAAATTTGTCGGCCTTGGCTGGTAGTCTACCCCCAAGTAAGAATGAAGGCTTATGCCTTGTTTCAAGTTTATAATGTTATCCCCTCCCAAAACTCAAAATTTAGAGGGGCCTGACGTTTCAATCGTAGCAGGACCTTTCTCAAAGGTTGGAACCACCCAGTTTTTCCATCTGACCTCTTGACTTATTATCCCCCAAACCCCCTTGAGTGGCTTTGGACCTTCTGCATAGTAACCTGACCCGACGGATAGACAGACTAAACAAGCATGCCCTTGGCCCCACTGGTCAAGCGACTCTTACTGAGCAGGGAGGAGACCTTTCTGGGCATGTTCACGTTGGACGTGGCGCCGGAGCCCACCTGTCCGCAGTTGTTGTATCCCCAGGCGAACACCTGCCAACACGGGAGAAAAGAGGAGGAGGGCTTACCGAACAAATGAATGATTGAAGGGTCTCTGCGATACGCATTTTTATCAAACTGTTGATTTTCCATGCTGATGATTTGTCATGCTTAAGTTTTGGAGCTTAAAGCCCCTACACAACATTGGTAAGATCGAAAAACAGAAATGTCAGCTCAATCCGCCAACCGAGTCTCGAGAAAATCGTGAGAACCGCTTCATTTGTTTCCCGAAAATGCAGCATTCAGTTCAACGCCTTACTGTTCCGAAAAATAGTTTAGATCTCGGTGAGATGTAAATGATTTCTTTTACTATTTTCTCCCAAAATACAGCATTTTAGGCAGAAATATTTCAGTGCGAGGTTTCTACTATAACCATCTTCAAACTGTATAAGTTTCATGTAAATCTGTGAACATTTCTGTTTTTCGATCTTACCAATGTTGTGTAGGGGCTTTAAAAGGACTCTGCAGTTCTATCACTCAAACCAATGCTACAACTGCAACTCTTTATGCAATGTTGCTAACAAATCAAACCGTTTGTACCGGTAGCACTCGTTCTTGGGGTGTGTTTGCAAGTTTAGCAATGCTAATGAGAATTTCAATATTCATGAGCAAATTTGCATTTTTTTGGGGGGGGGGGCGACGAGGGGCCTTGGTGGGACTCTCACCTCTCCCTTATCGGTCAGGACCAAGGTGTGGTGACTCCCGCAGGCAACCTGGCTGATCATGCAGCCTCCCAGGCCGCTGGAGATGAGGCAGGGAGCCATGCGGTCGGGGCTGTGGCTGTTGGTGCTGTTGCCTAGCTGGCAGTAGCCGTTGTGGCCCCAGCTGTGGCGAGGAGGGAAAAAGCAGAAAGAGAGGGCCAACGGCTAAGACTACGGCTGCTGCTACTGCTGCAGGGAGCGGCTGCTGCTGCTGCCTGGAGATATACAGCAGTTAATGCTTGAATTGCTGCTGACCGGCGTCCCAACCCAACCCCATTCTCACCGACGCAAATCACCAGGCAATCAAGCAAAGCACTGGGCATACAGTGCTAATTAAATGTTGGGTAGAAATTGAAAAATTGGCAAAGAAAACGTTGACTGGACCGGGACTTTAACCCGAAAGCGGGGGTTGTGATCACTGGAGATAGCGCCCCATCCCCACCCCGGAAAAGACCAGCTGAACTTTTGGGAAAGGCCACCATCTATGGGCTGGATAGCTCAGATGGTTAGAGCACTGGTACGTTAATCCAGAGGTATCGGGTTCAAGTCCTGGTTCAGTCAAAGTTTTCTTTGCCAATTTTTCAATTTGTCTTTCTAGTCGCTTAACAAGTTGTAGCATTTCTGTATCGAGAGTGCCAGTATGTTATGCCAGAGGTCTCCGGATCATGTCCTGATCCAGTCAAATTTTCTTATAATTTTCTTAATATTTTAATTTAAAAAAAAAATTTAAAAAAAATTAATAATTAAAGTTTCATGTCAGCTTTCTTTTCCGTTTTTTTTCTGTATAACTAAAATCATTTTAATCAATCAATGACTAATTGATTGACTGATTGACTGATCAATTGGTTTCTCAGGAAAAGAGGTTGGCAATCGATGACTTCTTATTTGGTGAAAGAAGTGGCCATGGTAAAGGCAGGAGGAATCCCTTGCAACAAAGTTACACCCTCAATTTCTCCTTTAGCTCCGCCCACAACAATGTGACCTCTCATCCGCGCCCTGACCTCTGAACTTTACAAAGCCACTTCCCTCCCTTTGCTACTTCCTCTTTTTTTTTCTTTTCTTTTTTTCAGGGGGTGACATAAAATGAACACGCCACTGGCACTTAGCAGATTACTGGGAGCCATTACCCAAACCGACTCCCCTTCCTCCTAGCCTTCCATCAATTGGGGAGTTTCCTCTGAGGTAAATCTGTGACCTGTCCTGCGAATTAATCACGGGAAGTGACTCACGCTCCGTCGGCCAATGGGAAGCCTGCACAAGCAAGACCACTAAGAATCACATGCACGCAGTGAACTAACTCCACATTATATTATTCCAAAAAAAAAGTGAGGTTAATGATATCCCAGACCTACCCTGCATCAAAACCAAAATAGTGGGGTTATGGGCAGTCATTTTTTGTTTTAGTTTGGAAAGAGTCTATTTTGAATTTGTTGCTTGATGGAAATTCAATTAAAGTATGTGGGTTTAGCTTTTAGGTTTAGTTTGAATGGGGCAGCGTATGTTTGGGTTTTGTTTGAACAGCACGGCTTTAGTTAAAGTTTTAACATCTTTAACTGCTCATGCAAAACAATGCAAAAAGTCTGACAAATGAAGTAACTGGTCATTGCCTTGGTGTAGCCTGGTCATTGCCTTTGGTGTAGCCTGGTCATTGCCTTTGGTGTAGCCTGGTCATTGCCTTGGTATAGCCTGGTCATTGCCTTTGGTGTAGCCTGGTCGTTGCCTTTGGTGTAGCCTGGTCACTGCCTTTGGGGTAGCCTGGTCACTGCATTGGTGTAGCCTGGTCATTGCCTTGGTGTAGCCTGGTCATTGCCTTGGTGTAGCCTGGTCATTGCCTGTGGTGTAGTCTGGTCATTGCCTTTGGTGTAGCCTGGTCATTGCCTGTGGTGTAGCCTGGTCATTGCCTTTGGTGTAGCCTGGTCATTGCCTGTGGTGTTGCCTGGTCATTGCCTGTGTTGTAACCTGGTCATTGCCTTGGTGTAGCCTGGTCACTGCCTTGGTGTAGCCTGGTCATTGCCTACCCTTGTCACTGTTTTGGTGCACCCTGGTCATTGCCTTGGTGTAGCCTGGTCATTGCCTTGGTGTAGCCTGGTCACTGCCTTTGGTGTAGCCTGGTCATTGCCTACCCTGGTCACTGTTTTGGTGCACCCTGGTCATTGCCTTGGTGTAGTCTGGTCATTGCCTTGGTGTACCCTGGTCACTGCCTCAGTGGACCCTGGTCATCAGGTGAAAATCTAATGCCTGATAAGTAAAAACCCACTACATCCACTGCCATAGCATTGCAATTGTACCACGATTTGGGTGCAAGAGCACCCTCTTTGATGCTATGACATCCACCACCACGACCAGCCCGCAAACTCTCCGCCAACCCTCATCACCTACCTGTAGAGTTCGCCGGCGTTGGTCGCGACGACCACGTGCGGCCCGCTGCCAAAGGCCATCAGCGTCACGCCCTTGCCGCACAGCGCCTCGATCTTGCAGGGCACCAGCGTGCTCTGGATGTCGCCCAGGCCCAGGCAGCTGTTGTGGTTGTTGCCCAGCGCGTAGACGTCGCCGCCGGCCGTGCTGAAGATGGCCTCGTTGCCGCCGCTGCCGAAGACGCAGGCCTGCTGCACGCAGTCCAGCAGCTCCGGCTCCAGCAGGCTGAAGATGGGCCACTTGGCCACGTCGTGCAGGCTGGTCATGGTCCGCGACGAGACCGAGGCCAGGGCCGAGGCCGAAGACGAGGGCGCCCTGTCGGCACTGCGTGGCACGCACTCCTCCGACATGAACCGCTCACGGCCGGTCAAGACGTCTCACTTGTCAAGCGGCTGTATAATGGCCTTAGAACTATATGCCAAAAAAAGTGATATACACAAATGTTGCAAACTGCTTACTGACTAAAATTACCAAAATGCAAATCTCAAAATTTAGTGGGCCTGACGTTTTATTCGATCCTAGCAGGACCTTTCTCAAAGGCAGGACCTTACTCTGCCTTTGATAAAGGTCCTGCTACGATCGAAATATCAGGCCCACTACATTTTGAGCTACGCAGTGGCTGTTGTTACGGCAGTCGTCCGTATGGTTCCCTGACTTCACAGTATTTGTCAGGATGTTTAGCTCTTGGAACCAGACTATCAGCTAATAGACTAGTTCAACCAGCCTGCAATGCTGATGAAATACAATCAAGTCAGGGAACCACACGGACGACTGCCGTAACAACAGCCACTGCGTTTGAGACGTATATACCCAAAACAAAATTTGAAGCATTTCCATTTTCTGTCAGTGATAGTCAGGGTTGTTGAATTTGTGAATTTGACATGCTCACTCTTCGCAACTGATGTGACTGCAGCCTGACAGGGGTGTCTATGAATAATGAAGTGCTAAAAAAATAATTGATAAATTAAAAATGCATTCACTGATTGAGTCACATCTATTCATCAGATACAGTTACATGAAACTACAATCTCGACAATGATCATATTTAAGCAAAGAGTCAAATCGATGATGACCTAAGCTGTAAAATGAAAATAAAAAAAATTGTAGTAAATATCATGTAATTGTAATTGTAAATATAAAATAGAACTTTATTTGTGCAAATATGCTTCTTTCTGTGTGATGTTCTTCTGTATAAATGAATTGCACTTGCAGGCTGGGGAAATTTGATAAAATGATAAATAAAATAGTTTCACCAAGGCAAGGTGAAGGTATTATGATTATAATATTAAACTAACATACGGTGTATTTATTTTTGTACTACCACACTCACCTGATCTGTTGAACTGAAGTGTGAAGTGTTGTTGTTGACTTGATGAGCAAGTTTTGCGCTTGGAAATCACAATTTCGTCTCGTCGAAAACAGAGGAACTAACTAGGCCTAGTACTAGTAGTAAGTACTACTACTGCTACTGGACAAGTACTAGAACTAGAACTTAGAAGTAGAACTAACTCGATCGACTTTCGGTCGACATGTTTGGCAGCTTGTTAAGATGTCAACAAGGCCCCGATCCAATTCCGGGGAAACACCTTACTATTGTCGACAAACAGGGTCCATAATTGACACCCGTAGTCTTTCTTCCAGACTTCCATTCCCCGCTTCACCGTGCACAGTACTGCGGTACGGACGCATACCGTACGTTTAATGAAGGTAAACACACAAACAACTGTTGCAAACTACTCACTGACAAAATTGACCTGCAATACATTAATCTCAAAAGTTAGAGGACCCGACTTCTTGATTCTAGCGTGATTTTTCTCAAAGCAGGACCGTTCGCAATGCGCAGTGGCTATTGTTACGGCAGTCGCCCGTTTGGCTCCCCCACTTGAAAGTATTCATCAGCATTGCAGGCTGGTTGAACCAGACTATTCATTGATAGTCTGGTTTCAAGAGCTAAACATCCTGAAAAATGTTAAGTACGTCGGGGAACCAAAAGGACGACTGCCGTACACACAGCCACTGAGTTCTCCGCGGCCAAGATGTGCGTTTATTGAAATATTTGCGGCTGAGATAAGACTAGTGCCCGCTGCGTTCATTGGTTACAATGTCGACTATTCGGTATCGATACTAGCCCAGACCGGTCGAATTATTTTGTATTGAGCAACATGGCGAGTGCATCAGGAGGTAAGAATCTCACGATTTGCAAGTCAAGGACGTCATGTTCACTGTCCTCCCGGTAGATCGTGATTTGTTGGGATCGTGTCAGTGTGTCATTGTGAGGAAGGGGCCCGGAGAATGTAATGTAATGCCGATGAACACGGTCGGTCAAGGTCGATTTTTTTTTGGACGAGTGACTTGTGTGGGCGTGGAGTTTTACCTTGACCAGTTGCGGCATTGTCATTTCCTGACTCTACCGAGTTATGGAGGAAGGGTAATCAGTTTAATATCAATTATTGGCCCTGTGTATATTCTTATCATTATTATTATTAATTTATTTTTATATTACTAATACTAGTAATGTATAGTATAACCTAACCCCCATCGGTCAAAATGCACTCTAACTCTAATTCTAAAGTCGATTTAGTAATTACTAATTAGTATTAGTAATTACATTGGAAACAAATGTAAAAAAAATTAAAATGTACTTGTTAGCTCATGCCAATTTTTGGTCATGCAGGTAGATCTAGAAGTTAATTAAATTGGTCTTGTCTCTTGAGTTGATCGAGCATCTTGCCGTCCTCCAAGTTCAAGGATCGATGATCCGATGTTTTCTACTGCCTTGTTATTTATTCGTTTCATTCAGTATGTCGACAGTACTCAGTGACAGTGGTAATACTTAAATGTGTACTGAGTTGGAATTATAAATTAATGGTTGACGATCCCATTCCTGTAGTAAATGATGGTCCTTACGCTAATGTAATGGATGCGGTAAATAAATCAATCAATCAATCAATCAATCAATCAATCAACATCAGACCCTCAGTATTTCTAAGATTTATTGCGTTGTGGTCATTTTATTCAGTAAGCAGATGATTGGATGTGCGTATATCTGTCTCAATTTAAAGCTCCGGAAGAAGTATCGAACATGTTACTAGTCACTGTATAACTATAACTCTGTAACTTCGTATTCAATTCTTGCTCGACTTTAATAAGAACTGAATGCTCAGTGGTTTGCCCGATGCCTGATGAAAACGACTTCAGGCAGCTGGGGTGGGATTCGAACCCGCGACTCCTGCTTTCTAGTTAGTCCGAGTAACTTGGACCCGACAAGTCACTCTTTTTTTTATCGAATTTTGAAATTTTGAGTTTCGGGTGACTGTCACCCGAAACTCAAAAATTTCAAAATTCGATCAAAAAAAGGGTGACTTGTCGGGTCCAAGTTACTCGGACTACTTTCTAGTGCAGAGCTGCAGACGTCTTATTATGTATTCGTGTAGCATTTTGTTGAATTGGTATTTTCCTTGGCTCCGCAGACAACAGCGCCAGCGTGGACGACAATAACTTTGAGATTCTGGACATTGCCGAGACTGGTCGGAATTGGCTGGAGAAGGCGCTGGACGGCGAACTGTCCAAAAAGTCGGTGCCCGTCCAGGTGGCCATAGGAGGGTCGACGGGATGGTCAGTACGCCCGGGAGATCTTGACCGTCTACCCCCAAAGCTACTTAAAAATTCCACTGAAGTTCTCTCATTTTATCTCTTCCCCCCCCCCTCCCCCTCCCCCCAACATCCCCACCTTTCACAATCTGAGTAAGGCCTCTTGTCAAAAAGATCATCGGTTGGGTATCGGATGATTTGACCCGTCCGATGTCGTTTCCACCGGATAGCCATCGTGAATTTTTCACCCCAGAGTCCAGTACAAATCGGTTAGCTACCGGGGGACATTTTATCGGTCGGATGAATTCAACCGGCACTCAACCGATGATCTTTTTGACAAGAGGCCTAACACCACTTCGTGTGACTGCAGGTTGGGTGAAAAATCCCCGTACGAGTCTAGAGCAGGGTTCCCCTGGTTCAAACTTTTCAAAGTGTGAGGCATCCCGCCTCACTGCTTTGATCAAAATTGTGACTTGGGAGTCCGTCAGTCTAGCACATCCATGACCATACTATGCAAAACTTATTTATTTAGCAAATGATATACGCCTTAAAATTTAGTGGGCCTGATGCTTCGATCCTAGAAGGACCTTTCTCAAAAGTCTTTCTCAAAGGCACTCTGCCTTTGAGAAAGGTCCTGCTAGGATAGAAACGTCAGGCCCACTAATTTTTAAGATTTGCAACTTTTTTGTATATATCAAATTATATAAGAGTATCAAAAATTAGGAGGGCCTGACGTTTCGATCCTAGCAGGACTGTTCTCTCAAAGGAAGAATCAAAGCATTGCCTTTGAAAAAAGGTCCCACTAGGAACCAATTGTCGGAGCCTCTCAATTTGAGCAAACTGTCTTCATAGAAGAAGGCCGAGCAAGAAATCTACAGCCTGGATAGTTTCCCTAATCCTGACATCCTGTATATTGAGTGAGTCCCTTTGTTCTTTGTCTTTGTCGATCACACAGGGTAGCTGGCTATGTCTTTCAGAAAGTCGGCAAGGCAGCGGCTACAGCAGTCGGCGGTGGTCTCCTCATTGTCTTGGTAACTGAAAAAAAAAAAAATTGATTGACATCACAACCTGAGTAAATTGTGACCTTTTTTCCACCCAACTACTTCACCTGATGTATTCTCATCCAGTGATGAAAGACGTTATAGGCACGGAAAAAAAAATTCTCTTAATTCATTGGTGAGCATTTTCGGGTCGGAAAATTCATTTTCTGTGCGTTCATTCCTCCCGTCCAGGTTGGCTATCACTCGGGCCACCTCAAGATCAACTGGTCCAAGTTTGAGAAGGACGTCAACAAGACCAAAGACAAGGTGCAGAAGGAGGTGCAGAAGAACGCCTCATACATCCAGCAGTTTGCCGACCAGGTAAAGGACATAGGGCATGGAGGGAGAGAGGACAAATGAGAAGAAGAACCAGATAGAGATGGAGAGGGAGGGAAACAGAGACAGAGACAGAAAGAGAGACAGAGGAGGGAAAAAGAGAGACAGAGAGACAGAGAGACAGCAGGAGAGAGGGGCGGAGAAGGGAAAGAGAGACGGAGAGAGACAGAGAAGGGAAAGAGAGAAACAGAAAGAGAGACAGAGAAGGGAAAGAGAGACAGAGAGACAGGAGGAGAGAGACAGAGAAGGGAAAGAGAGACAGAGAGAGATAGGAGGAGAGAGACAGAGAAGGGAAAGAGAGACAGAGAGAGACAGGAGGAGAGAGACAGAGAAGGGAAAGAGAGAGACAGACAGATAGACAGAGAAGGGAAAGAGAGAGACAGAGACAGATAGACAGAGAAGGGAAAGAGAGAGAGACAGAGACAGATAGACAGAAAAGGGAAAGAGAGAGAGACAGAGACAGATAGACAGAGAAGGAAAAGAGAGAGACAGAAAAAGAGACGGGGATAGAGAAAGAGAGACAGACAACGAGAGAGAGGGAGAGAGAGATGGAGACAGATAGACAGACAGTCACAGAGAGACAGAAATACAGAAACAAAGAGCACCCTCCCCCACCCTCCCCCTTCTTCAACTCTGGTTTTGATGAGGACACATTTCGATCCCCCATTTCCCCCCCCAAAAAAAACAATATATATATATCAATAAATAAAAATTAATTAATGGATTAATGGTGCCCCCAACCTGGCAACCCGAGTTGACTATTTGGAAATGCCACCTCCTAAGGGCTGAATATCTCAGCTGGTAGGAGTGCTAGTTCATTAAGCCAGAGGTATTGGCACTATTGGGTAGAATTAAGTCCTCGTCAAGTCAAATCATCTTTGTCATTGAACAGAAATTTGTTTCCTTTCCTTTGTTTCTTTGTGCATCCATTTGATAAAAAAGACTGGATTTGGGAAGTTTAAGTTGATGTCTGTTCCCCTCTGTTTTTGTTTTCCGAACCCACAACGCTCGCAGTTCAAGGAGCTTGCCAGGAAGAACGTGGTCATATCAGGTGGCTTCGGGGCCGGCTTTCTACTAGGCATGGCCATGTAATCTGACTAGACCCACGTGTATCAGGAATCGACCGCGGATGGCATCCAAGGAAAATTTTAATTTATTTTTGTTCGGGGGGGGGGGGGGGGTTTAACGTTTCTCCATTGTTGTGGGCATTCCCCATCTTCAGTGGAGAGACAGTAAACCCAAGAAGAGAACAAATTCAACTGCCCTGTCAGTAGCAGGGGAGGTTGGGACAGTTTTGTGAAACAGGTTTTCGCCCGGAAGATCGGAAATGAAAGAGAAGTGGACCCTCTTGGTGTGACCTTGAGTCAGAAAAGCTGAGGAAAACAGAAATGCTGAGGGATGTCCACTCCGTATTCCTATTTAAATCTGTGTTCTCAGATTTGAGTGGAAAGCCAAAAGAAAAAGCTGATCAGAATCCCTCTGATTTCTCTTTTAAACATGAAAATAAGATAATTCATGGCCTGAAAATGTAGAAAAGGAAAACAGGATTGTGGTCATTTTGCGGGTTAACCGCTTCGCGCCGGGCCCACTTTTCAGGGTCGTGACCGCCACACAGGGGTTTTGGAATATTGCGCGGGTTTTCCAAACTTTCTAAACAATCAGGAACAATGTATACCTGCGAAATAAACCCAATAAGAGTACACTGTGTCCAAGGGAGTCAAACTTGGCGCCGTCGGACGTCTTGTGTGGCTTTTGTCATGCCACATATTGTTTTTGTGGTAGGCAGTTTAAAAGTCTTGAAAGTTAAAGTGTTGAAAATTTGGACAATAGTGGCGCCCCGGATTCAGAGGGTCCTGTGCATAGCAACACTACAGCCACTCTGAACTGAAAGGTTCTGGCGCCAAGTGGTCAATTCTGAGGTGATGGCTTATTACAAAAAGGAGCCATTTTGGACCGTTCAAACTCACTTGTGACTCTCTTATAGAGAATGGTGAAGTTTATTTTCACTGCACTTCGAAAGTCCATGTCAACGGTCCAAAGGTTCACATATAGATTCCATTCTTCCCTTGATTCAGTTTTTTTTTTAAATGACAGCATTGAAACACAAGAGGGCGCTATAATGTAAAGTAATGGACTGCCAATTGGGGCTTCTTCGGAGAGACTGAAAATTGTGAGGCATGAATTCAGTGAACCACCGCTTATTTCAAAAAAAGATTGTGAAATTCTTTGTAAGGTAATATGAACAGGAATTCAAGAGAGCAATTTGTACAATTGTACACAAAATATTAAAACAAAAACCCTTTCTTTGTTTAGAATGTATCAATTGTAATATTAGGAAGTTGTGCAATTCCATATTATGAGTGTTGTTTTGTTTTTTGGTGGGTTTTTTTCTGGGGGGGGCATTTAATTTGAAATAATTTTATAGTTATAGCCAACTTTTTAAGTTGGCCTGTTGCACACCTAGACGAAAAGGTGGAACAAGTACAACAGTAGTTTTTTGGAATGTATTTGTTTTCTGTCAATATCTGAATCATGATTTAATCTCAATTTGATATCCGCTTAAGAACTTTTATTTATGAACGCTTTTCCCTTCGCTGGTCAAGTCAAAGCCATTTAATGGAAAGTATGAAATGGGCTCATCCCTCGTGACTTGCTGTGTTGTGTGAAGGTCAGCGTGTAAATCCTAATCAAGACATTTGAAATCCATTTTAGAAATGGACTTGTAGAGCCACTAAAAACTTTCAGGCTGCTGGATCAGAGGTCAAGCTGTGAATAAGACAATGGCCGTGATGGCCTCTAAACAATGCACCAGGCCACCTCAGGCCGAATTCAATGGTCAGCTGGCCACAAGTCTCGATCTAAACAGTGGCCACAAGTATTTCTGGCAACTAAACAATGCACCAGGCCACCTGAGGCCAATGAATGGTCAGCTGGCCACAAATCCTGACAGTGGCCACAAGTCTCAACAGTGGCCACAAGTGCTTGTGGCCTTTAAAACTATCAGACCGCCGGAGGCTTATCAGCTGGTCAAGCTGTCAATAAGACCCGACTTCAACATTAGCTACGAGTGCTTGTGGCCACTAAAGACTATAGTTTGTGTGGTCCCACTGGCCACAAGGCTTGGCTCAAACAGTGCTTGTGGCTTCTCAGCACAGCATCAGGCTACCCGAGTCAAACTGGCCACGAAATCAAATAGCGGCCCCCGAGTGCTCGTGGCCACAAAACACTGCTCCAGGCCACCTGGTGCAGCTGGCCACTAAAAGATACATCTAGGGACACAGTAGCACTGATGGCCAGGCCGCCTGAATTCTTGGCCACCAAAAGAACCAATCGTTTGCCACCTTAATGGCCCTTGCAGCCTGACTTGTTTCCCAAAAAGGAAAAAGTTACCAGCAAGCCCTGCTATGCAATGATCTATGTCTGTAGATTGATAAAACCCCCACAAAATTCAGCACTACCCAGCATATGCTTAAAACTATTTTTTTGTATTGCTTTGGGAGTTTTTCTGTAGCCATAAATGAACATGTTTCACCGAGTGTATTCAAGAGAATAAATCTAGTGGAGTCAAGGATCATAACTAAAACTCTTCGAGTGTTTTCTTGTTTGCTTGACTGTGAGTGTGTGTGGCTTTCTTTCCATTGAACTCAAAAGCTAGTGAGGAAAGGAACTGGGGTGGATTTAACAAAGCCTTACAATGCATAACACATCGTCGTAAGCTTTCATACTGGGTCGTTTGTTGCGATAACCGTAACCCTCATCCCCCCCGAGGGTCGGAGAGCTGAGGGAGGATGAGGCCTTGAAGGTAATTACAGTTACCGCAACTAACTGGGTCGTATGGTTTCTGCACATCTTGCATCGCCTTGCGATTGATGAAAATTTGTCACAATGCGATTGCCGCTGGATACCTCATCATGCCGTGTCCTTGTAAATGTGCTTTTCTAACTCTAAGTCTAAGTAATAAGGCATATTCCCTAAGCTGTAGTGATACACAGGACAGGAAATCATTTGGTAAACCTTTATTATTATACTTCAACTCTTCCTTTGAAAGTTCGATTGTTACAAATACAAACACTCCTTGCCCCCCTGGGACTGTGTTCTGCTTTGCTGGTTGTCTATCAACCAGGGGAAAAAAGGAGTATCTTCTAAAGTTCTAGTAAAGTACTACTACTACTACTGAGTACTACTACTAGTACTATTACAAAAGTACTACTAGTACTACTACTAGTACTAGTACTAGTTACTATATTACTCATTTGCTTTGAGTCCACACAAATCGTCCTCCAATCTCTGGCAAACTGACCGGGCAAAGGCAGGTAGGTTGGGCCCTGGGGACCACGGCCAAGACTCCATCCGACCGTGGCACCGCTTCCCGCCCGGCGTGAGCGAGGGGGGGGGGGGGTAGAGCCCGATCTCCCCGCCGTCAAGTGCCCGATGTATTGACCCCCGATGACGGTGAGCTAGTCCCTCTCCGGACCCCTGAGCAGCAGACGGACTCCTCGGGTCTCCTCAGGCGGTCGCAACATCTCTCCAGCTCCCGTATGGCGTCGACGCAGGAGCTCTCCACATATTTGTGCGCTTTAAAAAAACAAAAAAACATTTTGAAATTTAAGCCAACTTAGAAATTGCATCGCCAGACCTTCGGGAGGATGGAGGTTACGGTTACCGCAACTACAAAAGTACAATTTTGACTGCAATTTGAGCGGCTGAATTATTAATATTAAAAATCAACAGAGCGTGGGAAAATAGTCAAAGAAAGGCATACCTTGAAGACATTTCTGAATGTCGCAGGCTTGCTTCTGACAGGGGTCCGGTTTGGGTTTTGGTGGCATTTTTGGGAACCTTTTGTCACCTAAGAAGTGACTCTCACTGTGTCAGTTGCCTTGCGTTATAGCAGTCGACGCAGTGTTTACGATAAATTAGTCGGGCCCCAATATCTTGTTCGCGTTATCCCGCCGACTTTGTGCGCTACACGCCTGGGTAGCGTGCTCAGATTTTCAACAGAGGGCGCTAGACTACCTTAACGGACGGACAAGGTGGGAGTTGTCGGTAAACAAAGTTTTAAAGTTCGGCAGTGGTGATGTTTTGTTCTTAATCAGAGTTATTTGATTGTTACTCTTCATTTATTTGGGTTTATTGAACGGGAAAAGATGAGGACGTCGTTGGTGATTGTTGCCGGTCTGCTGGCTGTCTTGGCCTACTACCTCTACACGCCTGTCCCAGATGCCATCGAGGAGAAGCTCAAATTTCGTGTATTTGCCACGATCCCAAAGATCATGGAATTTGTGGTAAATAATTTGGTGTCAGACAATGTCTAGCTGCCTGTCTGTCTGTCTGTCTGGCAGTCTGTGTGGCAGTCCGTGTGGCTGGCTGTCTGGATGGTTGACTGTCTGTCTGTTGTGTATGTGTGGCTGGCTGGCTGGCTGTCTAAGTGTCTGGCTGTCTGTCTGTCTGTCTGGCAGTCCATGTGGCTGGCTTTCTGGATGGTTGACTGTCTGTCTGTACGTGTGGTTGGCTGGCTGGCTGGCTGGCTGGCTGGCTGTCTGTCTGTCTGTCTGTCTGTCTGTGTGAGTCTCTGACTGATTGTTTGGCTGGCTGTTGAAGCAAAAAAAATAAAACAAGGATGGGGTGATTGTACTTTTCAAGGATCTAGGTCTAACTTAGCCTAACTTTGTTTTTTAGCATTTTTGGTACACTTTCGGATCCTAAAATAAATAACATTTAATTAGTCCGAGTAACTAGGACCTTACAACTCGCCCTTTTTTAAATTTTGGAGGGGTCGGGTGACTGTAGGGTCAGAAAAGACTTGAAGGTTTGCATGGTGGAAACAATTATTATTAATTGGTTTGCGGTGACACCATGTGTAGTTTGAGACTGATCAAGGGTGGCTCTGAAAAGAGCCGGTGACTGTAGGGTCCTAGATACTTGGACTAGCATTTAATGAGGTCGAGCTTAACTCGGAGTGAACGAACTCTAATCACTCTATCTTTGTCTGGGGTGGGGATGGGCACCAGTCAGGAGCATTTAACCATTGACTGCTGTACACTATCCCATGGGATCACGCCATCATTTCCCCTCAAATTCAAACAAACAGGGTTTTCAGAAAGTGGATGCAGCACTGAATTTCTAAGCTCAAAAATTGGTAATCCATTTGTTTGCTTTCTGATAATCCTTCTTTTGTGTTCAGTCCTTCACACTTCTCTCTTTGATCTTTCCCCCTCTTGTCACTAATCCCTACCCTACTCCTTGCCCTTCTCTTTGATCTTTCCCCCTCCTCTCACTAATCCCTACCCTACCCCTTTCCCTTCCCTTTGATCTCTCCCTACCAGCTTCACTCTTTGTCCTTTGTTTCTCATCCGTGTCCTATTCACTCTCTCCCCCTTCCTTCGTGTATGTGACAAGCGTAAAATCCAGTGTTAATTTAAAGTTCGAATTTCTAGTCCCCCATTTATTTTGATTGCGTAATAATTGCCCATGCGAATAGCGCCCTCTCTCTACCGCAGAAGACGCGGTCTTTTCAGTATTTTCGCGGGCTTGTGATTATCCTGTTAGACGGAGACCCAACAAGGTGTATTCTGGTCTTCTCCCTCAGATCAAATAAACAGCGATCTTCAAGGTGAAGTCTAACTACTTGCCAGATCCTCAATCCATTCATTTCTGATGGTCACATTTGGTCTGATGGTCACATGTATCTGTTTGTCCTTGTCACTCTGCCTTTGAGAAAGGTCCTGCTAGGATCGAAACGTCAGGCCCACTCAATTTTAAGTAATCCATTTGTGTGCGTTTGTTCCAGGGATCCATCATGGGCCTTTTCAATGGCAAGAACTCCATCCAGAACTTCCACGAACTCGTCGTCTCCCTGGCTCCCCGGCCACCCTCCACGGTGGAAGGCTCCAACATCGTGTCAGAGGTCGTGACCTTTGACGGGGTCAGGGTCTTGCTGTACAAGCCCGTCCAGCGCAAGTCGGACGGGCCCGTGGCTGGGTTGATGTTCTTCCACGGGGGCGGATTTATGCTCGGAAGTCCAGGTGATTGTGACAGTATTGGTAGACTGCCAGCCAAGGCTGACAAATAGAACTGGGAGGGGGTGATAATTCTGAAGAAAGGCATGAGCCTCCATCCCTATTGGTGCTAGACTGCCAGCCAAGGCTGACAAATAGAACTGGGAGGGGTGTGACTAGTCTGAAGCAAGGCATCAGCCTCCATCCCTATTGGTGGTAGACTGCCAGCCAAGGCTGACAAATAGAACTGGGAGGGGGTTGACTAGTCTGAAGCAAGGCATAAGCCTCTATCCCTATCGGTGGTAGACTGCCATCTAAGGCTGACAAATAGAACTGGGAGGGGGTGACTAGTCTGAAGCAAGGCATCAGCCTCCACCTATTGGTTGGTTTACTGCCAGCCAAGGCTGACAAATAGAACTGGGAGGGGGTGACTTGTCTGAAGCAAGGTATGAGCCTCCATCCCTATTGGTGGTAGACTGCCAGCCAAGGCTGACAAATAGAACTGGGAGGGGTGACTAGTCTGAAGCAAGGCATGAGCCTCAATCCCTATTGGTTGGTAGACTGCCTGCCAAGGCTGACAAATAGAACTGGGAGGGGGTGACTAGTCTGAAGCAAGGCATAAGCCTCCATCCCTATTGGCAGTAGACTGCCAGCCAAGGCTGACAAATAGAACTGGGAGGGGTGTGACTAGTCTGAAGCAAGCAAGACATCAGCCTCCATCCCTATTGGTGGTAGACTGCCAGCCAAGGCTGACAAATAGAACTGGGAGGGGTTGACTAGTCCAAAGCAAGGCATAAGCCCCCATCCCTATTGGTGGTAGACTGCCAGCCAAGGCTGACAAATAGAACTGGGAGGGGGTGACTAGTCTGAAGCAAGGCGTGAGCCTCCATCCCTATTAGTGCTAGACTGCCAGCCAAGGCTGACAAATAGAACTGGGAGGGGGTTGACTAGTCTAAAGCAAGGCACGAGCCTCCATCCCTATTGGTGGTAGACTGCCAGCCAAGGCTGACAAATAGAACTGGGAGGGGGTGACTAGTCCGAAGCAAGGCATGAGCCTCCATCCCTATTGGTGCTAGACTGCCAGCCAAGGCTGACAAATAGAACTGGGAGGGGGTGACTAGTCCGAAGCAAGGCATGAGCCTCCATCCCCGTGACCATAGGTTGAACTGCACGGTCCCGAAGTCCACGCACTTCTAATGCTAGCCTTTTTTTTTCTCCGCAGAAATGTACGACGATATCACCCGGGCCATTGCTGAGGAGTTGGACATTGTGGTGGCCTCAGTCGAGTAAGCCGACTCGGAATTCTCCGTTCCTTCCATAATTGTTTGGCTGTGAAATCATTTGAGCCATCTCAAGATGGCCGTCTTAACCCACAGAGTGATAGAAAGGGTATGCCTCCTGTGTCTCCTATACCCTCCAGCATCCACACTCCTGACGACGCGCTCCGGTAAACGCCCGCCTCCCGACACGGCTCAAAGAGTTCTGCTTTTCTTGATTTGCTTTCTATTCTTGCGCTCTATAAATCCTTCTGACTGCCCCCCCCCCACCCCGGCAAAGATCACTTTAGTTGACTGTTTGGGAAGGCCGCCATCTGAGGGCTGGATACTAGCTCAGATGGTAAGAGCGCCGGTACGCAAAAACCAGAGGTCTCGTATTCAAGTCCCGGTCCAGTCAAAGTTTTTGTTGCCGTTTTTCAAAGATCCACTGCTCTTGGCGTTCCCAATTATTCAACAATTTTTTTTTTGCCTTTTTTTTCCAAAAAATTAACAACAAAGTTCCCACATTGCGTTTTTTTCTTGCTTTGATTTGTTCCGCTTTTTCCGTTCTTGCCAGCTATCGCCTGTCCACGGAGAAACCGTTTCCAGCGTCCCACGAGGACTGCTGGGATGCGCTGCAGCATTTCCTGGCGCACGCCGCCGAGTACGGGGTGGACCCCGCCCGGGTGGGCGTGGCCGGCGACAGCGCCGGCGGCAACCTGGCGGCGGGCGTGGCCCAGCGGGCCGCGGCGGACCCCGCCCTGCCCCGCCTCCGCCTGCAGGCGCTCATCTACCCGCTGCTGCAGCTGCTGGACTACCACACGCCGTCCTACCAGCGGCACCGGGCGGAGTTCGGCCCCCGGGGCGGGGTCCTCCCCTGGGGCATGGACGGGACCTTCCGCTCGTTCCTGCTGCTCGGCCGACGGGACCCCGCCCTGGTGGAGGCGCTGCTGGCCAACAACCACACCTCCCGCGCCTTCAAGGCGGCCCACCCGGACTGGTTCGACCACGCCCTGGTCCCGGAGTCCCTCCGCCGGCACCCGTCCTACCGGGGCCCGAAGGTGGACGAGGGCGACGACCGCCTCTGGGCGAGCCTCCGACCCCTCCTCCTGGACCCCCGGCTCCTGCCCCTCTGGGCCGAGGCCGAGGACCTCGCACGCCTCCCGCCCGCCTACGTCGTCAGCTGCCAGTACGACAGTCTCCGTGACGACGCCGTCATGTACGCCGCCCGTCTGGAGAAGGCGGGCGTGCCCGTCAAGCTCATCAACTACCACAACGGCTGGCACGGCATGATGAGTGGCAAGGTCTTCCACATCACGCGCCGCTCTATCCGGCACCTCATCGCCTACCTGAAGGAGAACCTGTAGTAAAGCCGCGAGAATTGTTTTTGCACTGGGAATGGATGGTTTCAAGTCAACTCGGTCCGAGACCAACTCGGTCCCAGTCAACTCGGTCCGAGACCAACTCGGTCCCAGTCAACTCGGTCCGAGACCAACTCGGTCCCAGTCAACTCGGTCCGAGACCAACTCGGTCCCAGTCAACTCTTTCTTAGTCATCTCGGTCCGAGACCAACTCAGTCCCAGTCAACTCGGTCCGTGACCAACTCGGTCCCAGTCAACTCGATCCGAGACCAACTCGGTCCGTGACCAACAGTTTTTGGTGCACATTTTCCCATAAGGAGACCGAGTTGGTCACGGATTGAGTTGGTTACAGACTGAGTTGCTTACGAACCGAGTTGGTTACGGACCGAGTTGACTGGGACAGAGTTGGTTACGTACCAAGTTGGTTACGTACCAAGTTGGTTACGGACTGAGTTGGTCACGGACCGAGTTGGTTACGGACCAAGTTGGTTACGGACCGAGTTGACTGGGAGTGGGACCAAGTCGGTTAAGAACCAAATTGACTGACACCCACTGGGATCACGCGGCCACGCCCCCACTTTCATTTAAATGTAAACAACTAATTGTTGTAATTCTGGCTACGGCAGCTCGGGGATCACACAAACTGGATGCAGCTTTTTTTAATTCAAATCATTTTTTTTAAGTCAAACAAACAACCTTTTTACTTGAATTGAAAAAAGATACTTTTTGGTTTAAATATCAAAGTACTCGTAAAGTTAATAACTTCAGGGCAGTCACATCAAAATTAAGTGAAAACTATACGTCCTTCGATCCCAGTTGAAATCTACTCCGAATAAAAAAATAATAATGAAAGAAATAATTGCACTGAATTAATTGATAGCAATTTTCTATTCTTCATCTGTGAAATTGTGCAGTCTTATTAAATAAGAATCATTTTCTCAAAAGTATATTTTTAATGAATTGCTTAGCAATGAAATTATGGTAATAAAAAATGGAATTTTGGAAATATTTTTTATGATTAATAAAGTTTTAATTTACTAGATGGAAATTATTTGTGTAGTCTGTTGTGTTGTTTTCATGCAAAAACTCCCATCCCACAACTTTTTGATGAGGAGTCTGGCGATTTATGACTACAGCTTAATAGCTTAGAGCTCTATGTCTATGCAGAGTATACTATAGTGTACATGTACATGTACAATAATACTGTACATACGCAATGTACATGTACATGTACAGTATGTGTATGTTATTTTTTTATGGAGAAGTTATACAGCGCCCTCAATGGTTCAAACTCTGCCAATCCATAATGGCGGCGCCCATGTGAATGTCAATCGTCGTACATTTACGATAGAAATGAGTAAGTGATCAGTCACTTTTCGGGATTAAAATCGCACAGGGAAAGCTTAATTTCGTTAGGGATGAATTACTGGATTTGAATTTGTTGTTCAGTGTTCGGCTGTGCCGATACTTTCATACTTTTATGGCTGATTTCATCGCTAAACATGATCAGCAAAATCAATGCTGGAACAAGAACTTCAAGTTCAACTATTCAAGTTCAAGTTCAAGTTCAAGAAGAAGAACTCAGAACCACCGAGTTCTTGCTATCCAGTCACCAAGGAAATTTCCACTGATTTCTCCAAAACTATCCACTGAACGTTTAAAAAAATATATATAATAATTCATAATATATATTGCTTTTATCTTGAAACAAATTATGTGTGAGTTTCATTTCTGAACTCCATCTAGTTTTTGGAGAAAAAAATAAAAAAATCATGAACTTAAGTGCTTTCCCATAGATAGAGTTGTGCGATAAAAAGACGGCGAGTTTGTCATCTATACCCATGGTGCTTTACGAACGTCAAAAAGGTTCATTCAGAGCCAAAAAGGTCAGCCTCAGTCTCAGTCTCAGACCGCTCTCCGTTTCTTTATCAAGGCTCCAAGATGCTGCCGTTCACCAGACTATGCGGCAGACATCCTGCATTGTCGCGGCTGCTGAGGAGGGCTCTACACAATGCCGGCAAGAGGCCGGATGCTGTTGGCAAGGTCACGGCCCCGCGGGTCGACCTCCGACCTCAGCAGCTGGTCAGCGGGGTGACCACCTGGTCACCGTTGGCGTCGGCATTCAACGCCCGTCCTAAGAGGCAGACTGAGCCACAAGGCAGGAATGTGGTAGGTTTTGTGTTTTCGGGGGTAATGGGAAGGAGTGACTAGTCTGAAGCAAGGCATGAGCCTCCATCCCCTATTGGTTGGTAGACTGCCAGCCTAGGCTGACAAAATAGAACTGGGAGGAGGTGACTAGTCTGAAGCAAGGCATGAGCCTCCATCCCTATTGGTTGGTAGACTGCCAGCCAAGGCTGACAAATAGAACTGGGAGGGGGTGACTAGTCTGAAGCAAGGCATGAGCCACCATCCCTATTAATGGAAGACTGCCCCTCTCCTTTCTTCCCCTCACCCCTCTCCTCTCTCCTCTCTCTCTCTCTCTCTTCCCTCCCCTCTCTCCTCCCTCTCCCCTCTTCCCTCTCCCCTCTCTCCTCTCTCCCCTATCTGTTCTCCCCTCCCTTCTCTCTCCTCTCTCCTCTCCCCTCCTCTCTCCTCGCTCTCCCCTCTTCCCTCTCCCCCTCCCCATCCCCTCTCCCCTCTCCACTCTCCCCTCTCCCCTCTCTCCTCTCTCCTCTCTCCTCTCTCTCCTCTCTCCTCTCTCCTCTCCCCTCCTCTCTCCTCTCTCTCCCCTCTTCCCTCTCCCCACTCCCCTCTCTCCCCTATCTGTTCTCCCCTCCCTTCTCTCTCCTCTCTCCTCTCCCCTCCTCTCTCCTCGCTCTCCCCTCTTCCCTCTCCCCCTCCCCATCCCCTCTCCCCTCTCCACTCTCCCCTCTCCCCTCTCTCCTCTCTCCTCTCTCCCCTCTCTCCTTTCTCCTCTCTCCTCTCTCTCCTCTCTCCTCTCTCCTCTCCCCTCCTCTCTCCTCTCTCTCCCCTCTTCCCTCTCCCCCTCCCCATCCCCTCTCCTCTCTTCCCTCTCCCCGTCTACTCCCCCCTCTGCCCCTGCCCCCCTTCCAGGGCCTCTTTGAGATGGCTGAGCTGACCAGGCCGGATGGCTTTGCGGAGGCCCAGAGGCAGTCTGTCAGGGAGGCTGAGGACCTTGTAAACGAGGCCATCAACTCTCCCACCGGCGCCGACATCGTCGTCATCTTTGACAAGCTCTCCGACGCCCTGTGCCGAGTGGCCGATCTCGTGCGTAGGAATTTTTGTATCATTAGTCTTATAGAAGAGTAAAAAAAAGGGGGGGGAACATGACTGGGAACTTTGGAACAAATTGAAAAACAGCAGAGGAAAAACCAAAACTAGTCGAGCCCGCACCTATAAAGTAACATTTGCACCAGTCTAGACTTGTCCATCGCTTTCGGAGTCAAACAGTTTTACTGCGGGCAGGCATTTAATAGACAGAAACCTTCACAGCAGCGATTTGGACGACCAGGAATCACAGAAAGGCATCAAAGGCTTCCAAAATCAAACCTGCGGTATTGGAATCCAGACATTAGTTAGTCTTTCACTCTTTGTTTGTTGTTTTGTTTGACCAGCTTCAGTTTGAGAGGAGTAGTAATTTATTTTTTTTTTTAAAGGAGGATGCGGGCATTTTTTTTCTTTTTCTAATTGGCCTTAACTCCTTACCTCTTTACTTTCAGATGCTTCATACCCAGAGTCACAGTTTTTTTAGCAGAGATGATCACGTTGTTTGTTTGTCTTCTTCTTGTTCTTCTGTTGTTGTTGCAGGCCGACTTCGTCCGAGTGTCTCACCCTGACCCGAGATTTGCCGCAGCAGCTGAAGAAGCCTGCCTGCAGATCAGTGCGATGGTAGAGAGGTAAAACGAGGCGTTGACCTGTGACCAGGATTGTGGAGGGCAACTTTGGGGATAGGGGGAAAGAGCAAGTGAACTACATGTATATATTCATTTCGCAGTTCTCGATTCACTAGAAATTTCGAAGAAAACTGAAGGGGAACTTTTGAACAAATTGAAAAAATGGCAGAGAAATCTTTGACTGGACCGTGATTTTAATCCGAGATTTCTGATTTTGTTTACCAGCTCTCTTCTTATCTGAGCTATGATGGCTTCCCAAACTAGACTTTGCCGGGGTGGGGGCGCCAGTCAGAAGCAATTCAACCATTAACTGCCGTTTATCTCCAGGGATCACACCCCCGCTTTCATTCAGATGCAAACAACTAATTGTTGTAAACCTGGCTACAGCAGCTCGGGGATCACACAAAGTTGAGGCAGCTTTTTCAAGTCAAGTGAAGTCAAACAAATCAATGAAAAACTGAATCCACTTCCTCCTCATTCTCACCTTCCCCCTCCTCTTTCTCCTCCACCTCCTCCTTCCCCTCCCCCTCCCCCTCCTCCTCCCCCCTCCCCCTCCTCCTCCCCCCTCCCCCTCCAGGTTAAACACGAACACAGAGTTGAAGGGCTCCCTCCAGAGGCTGCTGGACCATCCCGAAGCCTTTGCGGCCATGGACGAAGAATCGCAGATTGTGGCCAAGCTTTTCATGTTCGACTTTGAGCAGAGCGGTATCCACCTGGAAGAGGAGAAGGTAGGCAGAGAGAGAGAGAGAGAGGAGGGGACCAGGGATGTTACCAGCATCTGGCATTGGGAACCAGTGACATTGTTATGAGTAGGGGTGGGGACCAGGGATGTTACCAGCATCTGGCATTGGGAACCAGTGACATTGTTATGAGTAGGGGTGGGGACCAGGGATGTTACCAGCATCTGGCATTGGGAACCAGTGACATCGTAATTAGTAGGGGATGGGTACCAGGGACATCAGTTGCATCAGACATTGGAACCAGTGACATCGTATTTAGTAGGGGATGGGTACCAGGGACATCAGTTGCATCAGAGATGGGAACCAGTGACACCTCAACAACAGTGATGGATACCGGGAGCATTTCAGGGTGAATGACGGAACACAGCTGTGTTTGGGAAACCAGTGACACTGATAGACAGAGTGATGGGAACCAGGCACATTTTGTAAGATTAGGACTGATGAGAACCAGTTGTGTCTCAACCAGTGACATCTGAGTGGTGGGAACCGGGGATGATGTGAATGACCGAATCATCTCAGCCCCTCTTTGTATCTGTCTCTGCAATTTGTTTTTTCTCGCAGCGTCGGGAGTTTGTGCGTCTGAACGAGGAGATCCACATCCTGGGAAGTCAGTTTGTCCAGGGAACTCAGCGCCCCAACGCCGTCCAGAAGCACCGGTTACCGCAGCACATCCAGTATTCATTTGCAGTGGACGGAGACAACGTGACAGTCGGTTCCCTGTACACTGACAACCCCAGCGATTTGGTGAGAGCGAAACCTTTGATATTTAGTGTGGGTTTTTTTTTTGTTTTTTTTTTAGGGATTTGTAAATTGTATGTGGATTTCATGACATTTTGGGGAATGGGTGGAGTATTGTTTGAGTCTGACCTCTGCCTCTGCCCCTACCCCAGCCCCTGCCCCTGCCCCTGCCCTTGCCCCTGCCCCTGCCCCTGCCCCTGCCCCTGCCTCTGCCTCTGCCCCTGCCCCTGCCCCAGCCTCTGCCTCTGCCTCTGCCCCTGCCCCTACCCCTGCCTCTGCCCCTGCCCCTGCCTCTGCCTCTGCCCCTGCCCCTGCCCCTGCCTCTGCCTCTGCCCCTGCCACTGCCCCAGCCTCTGCCTCTGCCTCTGCCACTACCCCTACCCCTGCCTCTGCCTCTGTCTCTACCTTTGCCTCTGCCCCTGCCCCTGCCCCTGCCACTGCCCCTGCCCCTGCCCCTGCCCCTACCCCTGCCTCAGCCTCTGCCTCTGCCTCTTCCCCTGCCCCAGCCCTAGCCCCTACCCCTGCTCCTGCCCCTGCCCCTGTATCCAATCTGTGCCTCTGTATTTAACTCTCTCTCTCTCTCTCCCAACCAGGTGCGGGAGGCAGCCCACAAGATCTTCCTCTTCCCCAACCCCGGCCAGTCCCAGCTGCTGGACTCCCTCCTGGCCTCCCGCCACCGTCTGGCCCAGCTGGTGGGCTTCTCCACCTACGCCCAGCGTGCCCTTCGTGGCACCATGGCGCAGACCCCCGACAACGTCATGGATTTCCTGACCAGCACGGGGGAACGCCTATTTGACAAGTGCGTCCGTTTTCCTTTTTTCGCACATCATTTCGCGCATCTGAAGCAAGGCATAATCCTCCATTTTGAAGTCTTTCAAAGGAACTGGAAGGTGGTGGCTAGTCTGAACTGAGGCATGAGCCTCCATCCCCTGTTGGTGGTAGACTACCAGCCAAGGCTGAAAAAATAGAACTGGGTGGGATGACTTGTCTGAACTAAGGCATAAGCCTCTATCCCCATTGGTGGTAGACTGCCAGCCAAGGCTGACAAATTGAACTGGGAGGAGGTGACTAGTCTGAAGCAAGGCATAAGCCTCCATCCCTATTGGTTGGTAGACTGCCAGCCAAGGCTGACAAATAGAACTGGGAGGGGGTGACTAGTCTGAAGCAAGGCACGAGCCTCCATCCCTATCAGTAGCAGACTGCCAGCCAAGGCTGACAAATAAAACTGAGAGGGAGTGACTAGTCTGATGCAAGGCATAAGCCTCCATCCCTATTGGTTGGTAGACTGCCAGCCAAGGCTGAAAAAATAGAACTAGGAGGGGTGACTAGTCTGAAGCAAGGCATAAGCCTCAATCCCTATTGGTGGTAGACTGCCAGCCAAGGCTGACAAATAGAACTGGGAGGGTTACTAGTCTGAAGCAAGACATAAGCCTCAATCCCTATTGGTGGTAGACTGCCAGTGCCAGCCAAGGCTGACAAATAGAACTGGGAGGGGTGACTTGTCTGAACTAAGGCATAAGTCTCTATCCCTATTGGTGGTAGACTGCCAGCCAAGGCTAACAAATAGAACTGGGAGGGGGTGACTTGTCTGAAGCAAGGCATAAGCCTCTATCCCTATTGGTGGTAGACTGCCAGCCAAGGCTGACAAATAGAACTGGGAGGGGGTGACTTGTCTGAAGCAAGGCATGAGCCTCCATCCCTATTGGTGGCAGACTGCCAGCCAAGGCTGACAAATAGAACTGGGAGGGGGTGACTAGTCTGAAGCAAGGCATGAGCCTCCATCCCTATTGGTGGTAGACTGCCAGCCAAGGCTGACAAATAGAACTGGGAGGGGTGACTTGTCTGAAGCAAGGCATAAGCCTCCATCCCCTATTGGTGGTAGACTGAAAAGGCTGAAAAAATAGAACTAGGAGGGGGTGACTAGTCTAAATGAAGTCATTCGTTGCCCATTGTTGTTGTTTTTCTTTTGGATTTCAGAGTCACCAAGGAAATTGAGCTGATGAAAGAGGCAAAGAGAGAGTGCAGGCTGGATAATTCGGTAAGATTCACTGTGACTGCTGCTTTGGGGGGGGGGGGGGGAAGGGATGAAGGATTCGAATTTTGAAGGTGGTTCTCAAAACTTGACTTTGATAGTCTGTACTATGGGTGGCTAAAAAGTGTCAATTTTCTCAAGGCCACAATTTTCCAAAAACACACCATCATCTATGATGTTTAATAGGAGGGTACGCCATTTGCAAAGCGCCCATTTTCGGGAAATTTTGAGAAATTTTAGAAATTACTTTAATACTCATCGAGAAGTTTGCAATGGTATCAGACATTCCGTGAATTTTAGCGATCGAAAATCTGCCGTTTTTAACTTAACTTAACTTAACTTAATTGAATTTATAAAGCGCTAATAACACAGTTTCAGAGCGCTGTACAGTATAACAAACCATACAATATTAAAACACATAAAAGAAAAGCGGAAATTTGTTGAATTTCCAACAAGCGCTCCACAGAGTGAAAAAAAGAGTTCCTTTTAGCAAATACCGCCCTCTGTGTCTGAAAAAAAAGAAGTTCAATTTAATTAGCGTTCAATTTTGTTTCCACGGTATTTCTCACGACATGGTTGACGGATTGAGCCGAAAGTTCCGCAGGTACTATTTTATGCGTAGATTTAGTTTGACCAAGTACGGACGCGATTCTTTGAGCCCCCCGCAAATGGTCTAACCTTCCCTGAATGGTTCCCTGTTGAGACGGTGTGTCGTTTGTCCGAATCCGCAGGAAATCTTCGCCTGGGACCCCTCGTACTACATCGGCGCAGTCCGCCAGAAGAGGTAAGGTCTACCTCTCCACGCCTCTCCACAGTGCTACACCCGGTGGTCTTGTCTCTCTAACTCACCATCCCCCCCCCTCACTTCCTCACCGCACGGTTCAGCGGTCAATCGGGCAAAGCACTGAGCGTGCAGCGCTGATTCGACGTCGAGTCGGGGGGGGGGGCGAGAATTCCCCATTGAATCTGGCTTTGGCTTTTGAGGTATTAAGGCTCGGCGGACTTACCCCGTTTTTCTTTTTTTTTTTTTTCCCCCCTCGGCGTACGTACGTCGTCCCCCATCCAAACAGGTACAACATTGCCGGGGCCGAGTACGCGCCCTACTTCTCCGTGGGGGCGTGCATGGACGGTCTCAGCCTGATCTTTGGCCGTCTGTACGGCGTGAGGCTGGAGACAGTGCAGGCAGGCCGGGGAGAGCTGTGGGCCCAAGACGTCCTGAAACTGGTGCGTTTTGGGGGGTTTTTTTTCTTCGCCGGGTCATTCCATCTTCGCTGAGCGGAACACTACATTTCCAAAAAAAAAGTACATGCCCGCAAAAGGATAAGAAAATCTAATTTCAACTTAAAGGCCCAATGTGACATTGGGCAGATCGGAAAACATCAGTGTCCACAGATTCCCTTCTAATTTGTACAGTTTGTAGATGGTCATGATAGAATCCTCATGTTGAAATCTTACGGTCTGGGATGCTGTACTTCCCTCATCTTCACTCAAACACCGACAAATAGTTTATTACTCGCAAGTAATAAACTATTTCTTACACTACTGAATGGTGCAAAAACCATGATGGTTTTTTGCCCTTAAGAACATCTGGACTTTTAGCAGTGTTGTATAGTGCTTATTATTTGACAAATTTTACAAATTTTACAAAAAATATGCGTTTAACATGAAACAAGATGTTTAAAAGTCCCTGGTTTTCAAATTTTCTGAGGAACCGTTCACCGTGACACGTTATCGCCACCGTCCCCCTCCTTTTTGTCGCGACCCTAACAGGCGGTGACCCACGACACTGAGGGAGTCCTAGGTCACATCTACTGCGACCTGTTTGAGCGGCCTGGTAAGCCGCTGCAGGACTGCCACTTCACCATCCGGGGAGGCAGGAGACTAGACGACGGCTCCTACCAGCTCCCCAAAGTGGTCCTCACCTGTAGCTTCAGGTCAGTCGTCGGCTCGTCAAGCAATCGACCATCAGATGAACCGATTTAGGTTGACAGCCAATCAAGTGATCGATCAAGCAATCAATTGTCCAATCCATCTGTGAATTAATCAACCAATCAGCCCATTGATCAAAAATCAATTCATCAATCAACCAAGCAATCGATTCAATCAATCTACAAACAGATCAGCCAACCAATCACTTTGTCAGTAAATCAAACAATCGATCGATCAGTCAATCAAACAACAAATCCAATCAATCACTTAGTCAGTCAATCAATCACCCAATCATTCAATCAAGCAATCAATCAATCTGCAAACAGATCAACCAGCCAATCACTTAGTCAATCAAATAATCACTCAATCAGTCAACCAAGGAACCGATTCAATCAATCTGCAAACAGATCAACCAGCCAATCACTTAGTCAATCAAATAATCACTCAATCAGTCAACCAAGGAACCGATTCAATCAATCTGCAAACAGATCAACCAGCCAATCACTTAGTCAATCAAATAATCACTCAATCAGTCAATCAAGGAACCAATCCAATCAATCTGCAAACAGATCAACCAGCCAATCACTTAGTCAATCAAATAATCACTCAATCAGTCAATCAAGGAACCGATCCAATCAATCTGCAAACAGACCAACCAACCAATCACTTAGTCAATCAAATAATCACTCAATCAGTCAACCAAGGAACCGATCCAATCAATCTGCAAACAGACCAACCAACCAATCACTTAGTCAATCAAACAGTCCCTCAATCAAGCAATCAATCGATCAATCCAATGTATCAGACTGTGAATCCAGGACATTGATGACGGGACTTTCTGATAAGCCAATCACATGTAATAATAATAATAATAATAATAATAATAATGAGTTTTCTTCTATAGCGCCAAAATCCACCAAAAATTGATGCTCAAGGTGCTTTACATTAAAAACCGTTTTACGTCTCCTAAAAGTACAAATTAAGTTCACTATTACGAATGCAATTACAAAAATAAATATACGTGCACGTTAAATTGTGAGAATTACACACGTGCTCAAAAGAGACGAAAAATCCTTAGATTACAAACATCAAATATAAAACACCAGTCATTCAATCCTAAAAACAGATCAGACAAGTTAAACAATACGAATATACAGGCTGTGGTTCAAGCTTTTTTTTTTTTTTTTTCCTGTTCACAGTCCACCGAGGACGGGATCGCCATCACTGCTGAGTCATGGGGTGAGTTGATGAGAAATCTAAGAGTCAACATTAATAACATCTCACAAAAACTCATTTGAAATGTAATGTAAGAGCCGGTAACTCTTTGAGTTTATACCGGCTCTTTTCAGAGCCACACTCCTTCTCGAAAGAGATGTGTTACACGGTGTCACCGCAAACCTTACGCTCAGTATTTTTTCCTCCATGCAAACCTATAAGTCTTACCTAATTACGAATTCCTCATCGCAAAATCATTTCAAATGCATCGATGAGTTTGAATGCCCCGATTCTGCGATTCCTGAATTTGCAGTTTTATTCGTCTCCCCTTTCTTTCTTCTTTCCTAGATGATGGAGAACCTTTTCCATGAATTTGGTCACGCGATGCATTGTGAGTATCGATTGCTCTTTCCCTTGCATTTGCATTTGAAGTGTGGAAGTGAACATTCCCCCCTTTTTTTATATTTAGTAGTCCTTATTATAATGAAATCTCTATCTTTTTAAAGATTTTTAAAATTTAGTGGGCCTGACGTTTCGATCCTAGCAGGACCTTTCTTAACCACTTCGCGCCGGGGGGTTTTTCAGCGCCGATGACCGCCATACGGGGGTTTTTGAACAATGCATCATTTTCTAATCTCGCTAAAACAATTGGAACAATATATTTATGTGAAATAAATCGATAAGACTATACTATGGGTACAAGAGAGTAAAACCTGGCACAATTCGGACGTCGTTGTGGCTTTTTTCAAGAGATTATCCGTTCGAAAAAGGGCCCTTTGTGCATCGTCAATGGACCGTAACGGACGTGTGTGGGTGCGTGTGTGTACGTTGCTGACAATCCCTGACCGCAGACTCCAGCCTCCACTCCAGGCAGTCAAATCTTCGAGTTGGTCGGCCACAAACGAGCGTACAGATTACGGTAAAGAATGTGGGGGGAATTCCAATGCCAGACCGACGACCGTTGGGCTGTGTGGCATGCAAAGACAATGTCCCCCGCGTGCTTTCAGCTGCAGCGCGGTATCCCTCGATCCTCCACAGTAAAAGTCCCACAATTGCACAATTACTGCTGCTAATCTTGCAATTCATGTGGCAACTTGCGTCAAAAAGGGTCTTTGTACTGATTCGTATTGCTTTGTCCTAAGATGAAAAGAGTCTTTGTTTAGAATGTGGACAATAGTGGTGCCCGGATTCGGAGGGCACCGTTGCATAGGCAATCCAATTGACCTCCGGATTCGGAGGTCCCGGCGCGAAGTGGTTACAGATTTATTATTTATTTCTGTCATTGGTATATTTGGCATATTTGTAATTTTCAGCCATGCTAGCCCGGACACGCTACCAGCACGTGACGGGGACGCGCTGTGCCACAGACTTTGCCGAGGTGCCCTCAATCCTGATGGAGTACTTTGCCAACGACTACAGAGTCCTGCGGGAGTTTGCCCGACACCACAAAACGGACAAGGTACCGACCCCTTCAACGGGATCGGTGATCAACTCGGGAAAAACCACAGTCACATGCCGGGCAGTTATTGCAACTTCCACCGATGGTGGGCTGTCCTGGCATGCCTGGCGTGGGTTGTGCAGATCCTATTTTAAAGCCCCTACGCAACATTGGTAACATCGGAAAAAAGAAATGTTCACAGATTTACATGAAACTTATACAGTTTGAAGATGGTTATAGTAGAAACCTCGCACTGAAATATTTCTGCCTAAAATGTTGTATTTTTAGTAGTGAAATAAATCGTTTACGTCTCACCGAGATCTAAATAGTACGGCGTGAATGCTGCATTTTCACGAAACAAATGAAGCGGTTTCCACGATTTTCTCGAGACTCGGTTGGCGGATTGAGCTGAAATTTTCACAGGCGTGCTATTTCATGCATATGTTGGATCAGACAGCATACTATGGATGCTATTCTTGGACCTCGACCAATGTTGTGGAGGGGCTTTAAGGGACACCCACTGCGATCGTTAAAAATTCAACAAATTTCCTTTTTTTTTCTGAAAAAAAAATGGTGGAAACAAAATTAAACGCTAACCATTTTCAGACATAGAGGGCGGAATTTGTAAAGGGAACTTTTGTTCCAACCATTTTTTTTATTTTTTTTGGAAAACGGCCAATTTTTTAGCGCTCAAATTTCACGGACTGTCTGCTGCCATTGCAGACCTCCTGATGAGTATAAGCGATTTCTCCAATTTGGAATGTCCGGAAAATTGAGCACTTACAAACGGTGTAGACTCCCTTTTCCACACAATATGCTTGACTGAAGGTCATGGGTGGATGCCGAGAAGGAAGAAGGAAAAGAGGTTGCCCCAAAACAACATGGCGACGTAGGGTGGAGGTTGAACGAAACGGTGCGGGCTGGAGCTCCTGGAGTGCAGTGTGCCATGCAGCCTCAGACCGACCCCAGTGGAAGGCTGATGTCCTAGCCTTATGTGCCTCCTGGCACTCAGAGATGTCAGTTTTTAGAAGGTCTACCTTACAATGTTGATTTGTCTTACCTGTCCCCCCCCCCTGGTCTGCAGACTCTGCCGGAAGAGATGCTGGCTCGTCTCTGCAACTCCAAGAAGCAGTTTGCCGCCTTTGAGATGCAGACCCAGGTCTTCTACTCCATCTTGGACCAGGTCTACCACGGAGAGCACCCTCTGAAAAAGGTAGATGGGGAAAATACGTCAGAAGGGGGGAGGTTGGGCGGACAAAATTCGAGTTGGTCGACCACTCGACCACAACCGAGCGTACAGATTACGGTAAAGAATATGGGAGGAATTCCAATGCCAGACCGACGACCGTTGGGCTGTGTGGCATGCAAAGACAATGTCCCCCGCGTGCTTTCAGCGGCAGCACGGTATCCCTCGATCCTCCACAGTAAAAGTCCCACAATTGCACAATTACTGCTGCTAATCTTGCAATTCATGTGGCAACTTGCGTCAAAAAGGGTCTTTGTACTGATTCGTATTGCTTTGTTCTAAGCTGAAAAGAGTCTTTGTTTAGAATGTGAACAATAGTGGTGCCCGGATTTGGAGGGCCCCGTCGCATAGTCAAGCCAAGGAGCTCCGGATTCGAAGGTTCCGGTGCGAAGTGGTTAAAGTACTAGTCAGGAAGTGCTCTTTCTCACCACAGGAATATATAAGGCTGCAGTAAGATACCTCCATTCCTCAATTAAGGTAATAGGGTTGTACACAAAAATGCTACAAACTGCTTAGTGATTTGAAATTAGCAAAATGCAAAATCTTAAAAATAGTAAAGGGCCTGATGGTTCCATCCTAGCAGGACCTTTCTTAAAGTTGTAAGTTTTCAGGTCCCTAAGTAAGTCTTCCAGCCAGAGGCATGTTTCGTGGGAAGTCGATAAATCTTGGTTTTTTTTTTACTTTTTCTTTTTTGGCTCGTGATTGTAGACTACCATGGAGCTTCTGAGTGAAGTGCAGAACCAGTATTCCTGCATCAAGCATGTTCCTGGAACGGTAACAGTCAATCCCTCCTAGTTCTATTTGTCCCCTCCCAGTTCTGTTTTTTAGCCTTGGCTGGCAGTCTACCTCCGATAGGGATGGAGGCTCATGCCTTGCTTTGGACTAGTTACCCCCTCCCAGTTCTATTTGTCAGCCTTGGCTGGCAGTCTACCACCAATAGGGATGGAGGCTCGTGCCTTGCTTCAGACTAGTCACCCCCTCCCAGTTCTATGTGTCAGCCTTGGCTGGCAGTCTACCACCAATAGGGATGGAGGCTCATGCCTTGCTTCAGACTAGTCACCCCCTCCCAGTTCTATGTGTCAGCCTTGGCTGGCAGTCTACCACCAATAGGGGATGGAGGCTCGTGCCTTGCTTCAGACTAGTCACCCCCTCCCAGTTCTATTTGTCAGCCTTGGCTGGCAGTCTACCAACCAATAGGGATGGAAGCTCATGCCTTGCTTCAGACTAGTCACCCCCTCCCAGTTCTATTTGCCAGCCTTGGCTGGCAGTCTACCACCAATGGGGATGGAGGCTCATGCCTTGCCTCAGACTAGTCACCCCCTCCCAGTTCTATTTGTCAGCCTTGGCTGGCAGTCTACCAACCAATAGGGATGGAGGCTCATGCCTTGCTTCAGACTAGTCACCCCCTCCCAGTTCTATTTGTCAGCCTTGGCTGGCAGTCTACCAACCAATAGGGATGGAGGCTGATGTCTTGCTTCAGACTAGTCACCCCCTCCCAGTTCTATTTGTCAGCCTTGGCTGGCAGTCTACCAACCAATAGGGATGGAGGCTCATGCCTTGCTTCAGACTAGTCACCCCCTCCCAGTTCTATTTGTCAGCCTTGGCTGGCAGTCTACCAACCAATAGGGATGGAGGCTTATGCCTTGCTTCAGACTAGTCAGCCCCTCCCAGTTCTATTTGTCAGCCTTGGCTGGCAGTCTACCACCAATAGGAATGGAGGCTCATGCCTTGCTTCAGACTAGTCACCCCCTCCCAGTTCAATTTGTCAGCCTTGGCTGGCAGTCTACCAACCAATAGGGATGGAGGCTCATGCCTTGCTTCAGACTAGTCACCCCTCCCAGTTCTATTTGTCATCCTTGGCTGGCAGTCTACCAACCAATAGGGATGGAGGCTCATGCCTTGCTTCCGACTAGTCACCCCCTCCCAGTTCTATTTGTCAGCCTTGGCTGGCAGTCTACCACCGATAGGGATGGAGGCTAATTATACCTTGCTTCAGACTAGTCACCCCTCCCAGTTCTATTTGTCAGCCTTGGCTGGCAGTCTACCACCAATAGGGATGGAGGCTCATGCCTTGCTTCAGACTAGTCACCCCCTCCCAGTTCTAATATGTCAGCCTTGGCTGGCAGTCTATCCAATGGGTTGCACGTTATCTTGTTTGCTTCTATTTCTTTTTCTCCATTTGTTTGGATTGACATTTGCTGGGCCAGGCCTGGCACTTGCGTTTCGGTCACCTTGTCGGCTACGGGGCCAAGTACTACTCCTACTTGCTCTCCCGCGCCGTGGCCTCGAGCATCTGGCACCAGTGCTTCGCCGCCGATCCGCTCAACCGGGAAACCGGCGAGCGGTACCGCCGGGACATGCTAGCCTATGGCGGGGGCCGGGAACCAGCCGCTTTAGTGCAGAGTGAGTGTCGCGTCGTCTCTGTGATGTACTAGTTGGCATACATACATGTTCGTTCACACGTATCATGGCTGCCAATCCATTCCTATTTTGGAGGAATCATTCCTCTCTTTTTTTGTTGGTCAAAATCGATCACTTTTTACAAGCTCTTGACAACAGATTCTGATTTGGGGCTTGGAAATACAAACGTGTATTCCTGTGCAGTTTGCTCCGTGGTTCCTCTGTTTTAGCAGAGGTCTGTCCTAAGTTTATTTTGACTTAAAGTGATCTACAAAAATGTGGCAAACTGCTTACACTATGAACATCTAAACCGTGAAAAAGGGGTGAAAATGTAATTTCTGTGATTTCACGGTGTATTTTACAGTTAATTCACGATGAAAATAATTGCCTCTCTGACCTGATAAGGATATTTAAAGGTCACTAAAAAGACTGTAAAAAAAAAAAAAACGTGAATATCTAGGGTGACAAGCTCCAGCCTTGAGGGATGGCTAATTCAATTACCAGTAGGGACCACCAGCCCCCATAGAGGTACTGTATGGTGTCCTTGTAACTGTCACTCCCAGATACTTCTAAATTGCCTCTAGCCATTTTCCACCAGGAATGTGGCCTTGTGACCACTGGTGAAAACACCGTGAAAATGTCTTGGCTAACTGTGAGCCATGAAATAGGGGTGAAAACACGGTGAATTTTCTTTTCACGGCTAAATGACATTTTCACCCCATTTTCACGGTTTAGATGTTCATAGTGTTACTGACTAAAATTACCAAAAATGCAAATATTAAAATTCAGTGGGCCCGACGTTTCGATCCTAGCAGGACCTTTCTCAAGAGAAAGGTCCTGCTAGGATCGAAACGTCGGGCCCACTGAATTTTGAAGTTTATTTGTAGATAGGTTGGGGGCTGCATGTATGATGTATTCTCCTATGATGTATGTACCGTGTTCATGTTCAAACCAACCGTGAGTTGTGCATAATGATATACAATGTATCCGCAGTGCGTTTTGGAATACCCTAAATACAAATATTATCGCCAACTGCATACTGACTAAAATTACGTGAAAATCGCCTAAATTAGTTTTGAAATTTGAAATTTGGGAAAAGTCTGAATGGCTTTTGTCATGCTGCAGATTGTTCTGTGGTAGGCTGAAAAGTGTCGGCGCACAGCTACACCACCATCGCTTCAAATTCCTGGTTCGGGCTTGGTGTTTTGAACTGCCGTATGAGGATTTTGTTTCATTCGATATCAGATATGAGTGTACTGGGCATAGAATCCCTTGGTCACCGTAGTAATGATGTCCGTCTAAGCCGTGAGAAAATGTGGATGAAGCGTCTTCGGACTATTCAACCACATGGTCTCAACATCCAGGAGGGTAATGACTAACACCATGCAGCTTTCTGATAATCCTTCTTTTGTATTCACTTTTTCACACTTCTCTCTTTGATCTTTCCCCCTCTTCTCACTAATACCTAACCTACTCCTTGCCCTTCCCTTTGATCTCACCCTACCAGCTTCACTCTTTGTCCTTTGTTTCTCATCTGTGTCCTATTCACTCTCTTCCCCCTTCCTTCGTGTACATGTATCTGTTTTGTCCTTGTCACTATGCCTTTGAGAAAGGTCCTGCTAGGATCGAAACGTCAGGCCCACTAAATTTTAGGATTTAGTTTCGTTCATTTTAATGGCTTTTTCCTTTGCTTTTTTTTCTTCTTTTTTCAGACATGATAGGCAAGACGCTGTCGAATGAGGACTTGGTCCAGGCTCTTCTGAATGAGACGGACCAGCCGTGACCACTGAGTGACCGCTGAGCGACCATTTAAAATCGCGGTCCAAAAATCGGATCGACGTTTCCTCTGCAGTCAGCACAGACAGTTGATACTTCGGGTCGGAATCAGTTTCAGATTGAAAAAGGGGAATGTGACGTCAAAATCGTCGCATTACCCCGAGGTCAACTCGGCACGACCTTCGACAACTGGTTCACGCTTCGCTTCCGACCATTTTGGAAAAAAAAATAAAATTCTAAAGTCACAAGATTTATGGTTTTGGAAAAAAAATCTTATCTGGCTTTCAATTGCAGAATAACTGAAAAGAAGTAAATTGAACTCATGCGATTGCTAAATGTGAATTTGTTTTTTGTATTTATTATTCATATAAAAGAAGTGTGACAGAAATAAAGAAGACGTGGATAAATATGAGGACAAAAATTCTCGCTTTGTTTTGATTTTTTTCTTAATCGCAATTTTTGATCTTTGTTTAACCCTAACGCTTTGCACCTTTGCACCACAGGACACCACAAAAACCATGCTGTGGAATGTCGTTGTGTATGGCCCTTAGCCTTCCACAGGAATTAGGGTGCACGGCAGAGACTATGGCTGGGATGGGGAGAGTGAATTAGATACCTGGATGGAACCTTTCTAATTCTATCAATTTGTGTGTGTGTGTGTGTGAAAAGGGCAAAGATTTGTAGGAAAGAAAAGGAAAGAATTTGGGACAAATAAAGGAAAAACTGAGTTGGAAGTTTTGAACCGTAAATTTTAAAATGACATTGAAGAAAACTTTGACTGGACTGGGATTTGAATCCGAGACCTCTGATAGTGGCCTTCCCTAATAATAGTCAACTATTCTTTGGCACACCAGCGCTCTTACCATCTGAGCTATCCAGCCCTTAGATAGTGGCCTTCCCTAATAGTCAACTAGTCTTTGGCACACCAGCACTCTTACCATCTGAGCTATCCAGCCCTTAGATGGCAGCCTTCCCAAATAGTCTTCTCAACGAGTCTTTGCCAAGATTTGGGACAAAAAGCCAAAGCCATCGTTTCAAAAATGTTTGTTTTTTCTTCCTCCGTCTGAAAGTTTGACAATTTTTCATCAGAGACTTTTAGTGTCATTGTCATGATGGGTCGGGAGTTCTTTCAGTCTTAAACAAATCTTACAAAAGAAAATACAGGGCTGTAGACAGCAGCTTGCTTAGAGCATGGAGCATAGAGGGAAAGTTGTTCGTGGCCCATTTCTCTACCATTCAGTCATATCATACATGTAACAGCCGTCGTGTAAAACACCACCATGTCGTGTGTCCAGACGCTTTAAACTTAAATTCACATAATCTAATAGTAGTCTGGTGATATTCACTTGACATAATAATGCATAGAGCTTTACGGGGTTATATTCAAACATAAAACAGTCGTCGTGTAAACACCATCAGGTCGTGACTCCAGACGCACTTACGTACAAAGAATATACAATAGTCTGGTTTTAATAAATTTGTCCGGCAATGTGCTTACCTTTCAACTGGCGGATCTTCCAAATGTGAGCGTGGAATTTTGCCAATACTCTGCGAGTCCCTGGAGATCGGAAATCGAAAATGGGCGACAAACTTCCCTTGAAGCTGCACAAGAGCCTGGACTGCAAGCAGGGCGCCGTGCGGTCGGTGGCCTTCAACGGAGACGGCCACTACTGCCTGACGTGCGGCAGCGACAAGACGCTGCGGCTGTGGAACCCGCACCGTGGCCTCCTGCTCAAGGCGTACACGGGCCACGGCCTGGACGTGCTGGACGGGCGGGCGGCGCCGGACAACTCGCAGCTGGTGAGCGGCGGGGCGGACAAGACCCTGGTCCTGTGGGACGTGGCCTCGGGCCAGACGCTGCGCAAGTACCGGGGACACGCCGGCAAGGTGGACTGCGTGCGGTTCGGGGAGGAGTCGTCCGTCGTGCTGTCGGGTACGAAGTGGAGGATGGGAGGGAATTGGGCTTGGAAGTTGGAGTTGGAGTGAGGGAAGGGAGGATGGGGGGAGGGGGGGAGGGAGGGAGGAGCGGATGGGGAGGGAGGGGGGTGATGGGGGATCGGGAAGAAGGGGAAAGGATGGGGCGATGGGAGGGAGGGAGGGAGGGAGGGAAGGAAGGATGAGGGAGGGAGGGAGGGGTGGATGGGGGAGGGAGTGGGGCGAGGGGGTATTGGGAAGAAGGGGAAAGGATGGGAGGGAGGGGAGGGAGGAGGGAGGATGAGGGAGGGAGGGAGGGGAGGATGGGGGAGGGAGTGGGGTGTTGGGGGATTGGGAAGAAGGAGAAAGGATGGGGCGATGGGAGGGAGGGGAGGGAGGATGGGGGAGGGAGGGAGGAGTGGATGGGGAGGGAGGTGGGCGATGGGGGATTGGGAAGAAGGGGAAAGGATGGGGCGATGAGAGGGAGGGAAGGAGTGAGGGAAGGGAGGATGGGGGAGGGAGGGAGGGGAGGATGGGGGAGGGAGTGGGGTGTTGGGGGATTGGGAAGAAGGAGAAAGGATGGGGCGATGGGAGGGAGGGGAGGGAGGATGGGGGAGGGAGGGAGGAGTGGATGGGGAGGGAGGTGGGCGATGGGGGATTGGGAAGAAGGGGAAAGGATGGGGCGATGAGAGGGAGGGAAGGAGTGAGGGAAGGGAGGATGAGGGAGGGAGGGAGGGGAGGATGGGGGAGGGAGTGGGGTGTTGGGGGATTGGGAAGAAGGAGAAAGGATGGGGCGATGGGAGGGAGGGGAGGGAGGATGGGGGAGGGAGGGAGGAGTGGATGGGGAGGGAGGTGGGCGATGGGGGATTGGGAAGAAGGGGAAAGGATGGGGCGATGAGAGGGAGGGAAGGAGTGAGGGAAGGGAGGATGGGGGAGGGAGGGAGGAGGGGGAGGGAGGGGGGTGATGGGGGATTGGGAAGAAGGGGAAAGGATGTGGCGATGGGAGGGAGGGAAGGAGTGAGGGAAGGGAGGATGGGGGAGGGAGGGAGGATGGGGAGGGAGGGGGGTGATGGGGGATTGGGAAGAAGGGGAAAGGATGGGGCGATGGGAGGGAGGGAGGGACAGAGGTAAAAAATGAAGGGGGTGGGGGTTAGGAGGAAGAGAGGAAGGGAGGAAGAGGGAGAGATGGGATGGAGGTAGGGAAAGAGGGAGATATGAAGGGGTGGGGTTTAGGAGGGAGAGAGGAAGGGAAAAAGAAGGAGGAAGGGAAAGAGGGGGTGCGGTTTAGAAGAGAGAAAGGGAAGAGGAGGGAGAGATAGGAGGGAGGGACAGATAAAGGGGCTTGATAGCTCAGATGGAAGAGCACTGGATGCGTTAATCCAGAGGTCTCGGGCTCAAGTCCCGGTCCAGTCAACGTTTTCTTTCCCAATTTGCCAATTTTTGTTTAACCTCCTTCTTTTGAATCATCCCATCGTTCCCAGGCTCCATCGACGCCACCGTCCGGATCTGGGACTGCCGCTCCAGGAAGTTGGACCCGATCCAGGTGCTGGATGAGGCCAAGGATGGGGTGGCCTCCATAGACGTGTCCGACCACGAAATCCTGACAGCTTCATTAGACGGCTACGTCAGACGCTACGACCTGCGCAACGGAAAGATGCACGCCGACTGCATTGGAAGTGCGTGACGATAGCCGTAACAACCCCCCCAAAAAAAACAAAAAAAATAAATAAATAAATAAATAAATAAAATTGCAAACTAATACTGACTCTACAATGCAGATCTAAAAAAAATTATGGGGCCTGATGTTTCAATCCCAACGGGCATTAACATGATCTTGCCCCTTTTTTTTTTTAAAGGAATGTCGATTCCTATCTCCAGCCTTCCTGAGTCCCTCTCTATCTCCTTCTTTCCTTAGCACTTTACCTTTAGTGGCTTTATAGCCTTGTTTTGGGACGAATTTGCATGAGAAAAACCCTCGTCAACACACAATAGTGGCGTCGACACGACGTCAACACATTCAAAATGTATCATACATCGGAAATAGATGCATAGGACTGTGACGAGTAGTATCGGAGAAGAATTGCATTGGTTATATTTGATTATTATCATTTACCAAAAACGTAATTTTTTTGTCTCGAAAAGAGTCACCGTAAAGCAACCGATCCACTAACTTTTGAGATGTTTGTTTGTTCCCCCCCCCCCAAAAAAAAAAAAAACACCCTCTTCAGATCCAGCCACGTGCGTCCACTTCACCAAGGACGGCCAGTGCACACTGGTGTCGTCGCTGGACAGCCGGGTGCGACTCCTCGACAAGGACACGGGGGAGCTCCTGGGCGAGTACGCCGGTCACCGCAACGACCAGTACCGCCTGACCAGCTGCATGAACCAGGACGACAGTCACGTGGTCAGCGGCTCCGAGGACGGGGCCCTCTACTTCTGGGACCTGGTGGAGGTGAGGGGAGAGGGGGAGAGGGGGGGGGTGGGTGGGGGGGGGACTCGATGAAGGGGGTCGAGGGAGAGGGGGGAAGGTTGGGAGGGGAAGCGGGTGAGTAGAAGGGCCGTAGATGTAGCACGATGTTTGCGTCGAGGTGAATGTAATTCCATGAGGGTTTTTGCCCTTGCTCGACGTTATAAACACCGAGTGATCAGTGCTTTGCCCAATGCCTGATGAAGAAACAAAATTCAGGCAGCTCGGACGGGATTCGAACCCGCTACTCCCACTTTCCGACTCGGCGGAGTAGAAGGGCTGGGACACTTGTCTCCTTCCAGTGTGAACAAGCACAACAACTAGGCATGTTCGGGGCCGGGTGACTGGAGTCAGCCGTACTTGAGGGCAATCTTGTGCGACTGTGAAATCCTCTCTTCTTCTTCTTCTTGAGTCCTACATTTGATCTAGCTCAAGTTTGCATTGAAGACTACTACAGAGTGGACTACATTTTATTTAGAGCAAATTTAAATTCGTGACTATGACTAGAGTTGACAAAAGTGAACCACTTCGTAACTTTTCAGCGCTCGTGACCACCGCACAGGGGTTTGTGAATACCTATTTCCATTTTCAAAACTCGCTAAACAATCGGTATAAACACTAAATACCTGTGGGAACAACATCAATAAGAGTACACTATGTGTACCAGCGAGTCTTACCTGGCACAATTGGACGTCTGTGTGGCTTTTGTCACACTATGTACTGTTTTGAGGTTGGCTGAAAAGAGCCTTTGCAAAAACTTGGACAATAGCAGTGCCCGGATTCGGAAGTCCTGGCTCAAAAACCCACGTACATGTATGAAGTGATTGTGATTGTGCGGAAAAAAAAAAAGGGTACTGACTTGTGGCGTGTTCCCGGTGTTTCCATACAGGGCTCCATGGCGACCACGATTGAGAAGGCCGGCAAGGACACGGTGCACTCGCTGTCGTTCCACCCGACCGAGGTATGTCTCCTCTCGGCGTCCGAGGGCTCGGTCAAACTCTGGAGGAGCCACGCCTACCAGGAGGAGGAATGAGGCGCGCCCCCGCCCCGCCCCGCCCCGCCCACTCCGGATCACATGCACTGCTGGCAGTCTGCCCAAACTGGTTTCCAGAATCCATCCAGCCGAGGGTGCCATAGCCCCTCCCCCCCCCCCCGGATTGAACTGCGAACCCAAAATGCGCAACAAGGACGCATGAAGTGAATGCCTCTAGATCACATGCAGTGTAGGCAGTGAGCTGGTTCCCAGAATCCATCCAACGCAGTACTGTAGAGCACTCAGCATGCACTGTCATCCCCACGGCCAGGAGGATAGACGATGATGCCCCTGTGCCCAGATCACATGCAGTCTAAGGAGCAGGCTCATACATAGCAGCATCACTTCTGGGCCACGGAATCCATCCAGGTTAGGGTGCCGTGCACTCCCGAAGCACTGTCATTGGACTGTCACCGAGTGGACAGATGATGTGTGACCCCCACCCCCTGTCCAGATCACATGCAGCTTCGGGAGCAGCGTCACTTTTGAGGCTGCAGAATCCATGCATCGGAGGGATCTCCTGCTTGGCAAAAAGCCACCGATTTCACGGAACTCATTGAGACTTCAGCTCAGTCCTTTGATGACGAACAGCACATGTCCGCAGATTTTGACGGTGGTATCAATCACCAGACAGGTCACGATGGATCGCGTAAGCTTCGCGCAAGCAACTCCTGGAAGTATTTCTCCTCTCGAGTTGAAATATGAGAATGATGATGAACGCAGGACAGAACACAGAAATCTTTAAAGGGCCCGTATAGAAATCTAATCCTCCCCTCATACACAACATCAGAGACACAACTTTCTGAACCTTTTTCGTATTCCACATTAGATTTATTATCATACAGGTCTAAAATAAAATTAGATTCTTTGTTTATTTCACAGTCATTGTAAAGAGTTTATCATAGTTTTTTATCAGATTTCTTTCAAGAATTGACAGATGTGTACCCCATATAAAGATATTAAAACAAAAAACAAGATCTGATTGTATAAGTATAGTGGGTTGACATTTGTCTGCTCTTAGGTAGAAATTTATCGAAAATACATCTTCGTGAGATTCGGCGTTAAATGGTGTACACATGACAACATGAGTAGGGGGTTAGAATAGAATTTCAAACATTGTTAGGCGGTTTTTTTTTAAATGATCAAATCAAATGGTTTACCGATTTAAAAAAAAAAATGGATCTTCACATTTGGTAAAACAAAGCCCTTTAGACAAAATGAAGGCTTAGAGTCGGGCTTGGGCTTTGATGATATTCCTCTTCCTCGTTATAATGTCACAGGCATCTAGAGACGAGCGTTTGGCCCCAGTTTCTCGGTGAATCCTCCGTACTCATCAAGCCAGCAAACCTTCAATTTCAGCGACAAACGGCAACCTGGATTTTCAGGTTTTGGAACACGGAGACAAATGCCTAAGCCCAAGGCTTCAATTTCATGTTGTAAAGTCACCGGTATTCGAGGACAAGCTTACTGACCACAGTTTTCTGGGTGAATACCCTGATAATGTCGCTGTAACAAACGCCGATATACCAAACATTCGGCTACGCCCTTTGGCTCAAGATTGGTCTGTAACAAAATATGTGGCCGCAACTTCTGTAACGAATGATTGCTACATCCTTTTCATGGATGCCGGGATGTTCCACCGTACTTGTCACAGGACGGCAATTTTTTTCAACTTCCGCTGACAAAGCACAACTTTGGACGAAGCTCGAGCCAGAGCCTGATCCATGGATTTGTAAACAGTCCGAAGTAAAATACCCCCCCCAAAAAAAAATAAAAAAATAACCCCACAAAAATGTCTATGAATGTATACCTGACATAAATAGCACTGTCGTTTTTTTATATTTGAGGTAATCAATTTGTTTTTCTGTTTTACTTTCTCACGCTTTTGAAGAATATAAATGAAGGGGCTGCTAATGCATTACAGGCCCTAAACAACATTGGTAAAGGTCAAAAGATTGCCACAGTTTGTGTGTTATACCATAAAACATAAAAAAAAGGTTATAGCTCAAATGGTAATCTGAGAAAGTAGAAAAAGGCAAAAAACCATCACGGTTTTCGCACCGTTCTGTAGTGTAAGAAACAGTTTGTCAATGTTTGAGTAAAGATTTCTGTTAAGTACAGCATCCCAGACCGTAAGATTTCAACATGAGGATTCTATCATGACCATCTGCAAACTGTGCAAATTAGACGGAAATCTGTGGACATCGATGTTTTCCGGTCTTCCCAATGTTGTATTGGCCTTTAAAAAATTCCTGTACACAAAATATGAGTAGAGATTTATCTTCTTCCACATTCAACATGCCAGGCTGTCTAATGCAAAACTGAAACACTTTACAGTTGACCACTGGATACTTGAGCGATAGAAAAGTAAAGTTAAATGAAGATTTGAAGGAAAAACAAAGTTGGATTTAGTCAGTAGCAATTTGACAATTTGAACCATTGACCGCTGTTTACACCCAGGCAGGGATGTATTAGTGACCGACAAAGTCATTTCCTGAAAATCACTGAAGGCCAATAAATGGTACGACTGCGAGCGAGCGCTTAACGCGACCGAGAGATGCAACTGCGAGTGAGCGCTTACGCGACCGAGAGATTCACGGCAGGGGTGCAGATGCCCTTCAGTTTTTAGGGTATTATTAACAGATAAAAAATGAGCAGTTTGAGATACCTGTTTTCAAGACCTAAAATTTAAAACCAAATAATAATAAATAAAAAAATAAAATCGCCATTTCCAGAAATCCAGAAATTTCCGGATGTCTTACATCCCTGCCCAGGGATCGCAGTCCACCACAAATCCACTTTCAAAAAAAAACTCCACCAAAAATGCTGTAAATCTGGCTACATTTACTTCAGATGTCACAAATCTGTTTCAATCCTGCATACAATTTATGAGTAGATGAGTTGCTGTTAGAAAAAATTCATTCGCATATAAATACATTATATGATGATATCAGGAGCCATAGGGTGTCCAATTAAAGAGGCATTATGTGATACATAATCTTGAAAGATTTAAGGATCAGGATTTCCAATCCCAAAAAACTTCAACGGATGACAATTTTTATTTTTTCATCTCAAGTAGCATTATCTGTTCCAGGAAGAGATAGTAAAAGACAATTCCAAGTTCTGTATTTGGGGACTTTAATTCGTGATTTTGAGGGATGCTTTAAAAATCCAATCGAGTCGCTTCTCACAACATCTCAGGAATGACAGAAGTTTTTGTTGTTGTTTTTCAGTCGGAATTTGTTTTTCTCAGAAGGATATCAATACATTTTCATAAATAGTGAGAAAGTTTGTCTAATTTTGAAATGCGAGAGAGTGCACCGCACTCAATGCAATGGAAAACTGCAATGGAATTTTCTCAAGGAAATCTGAAAAGAATTTTAAATTGCAAATCAAAGCTGAATAAGGTCGTTGCATCCACAGCTGTGACTGTGAATGGGTGCACTGAATGGCCCACTGTGTACAAGCTGAATAGGGTCATTGCATCCACAGCTGTGACTGTGAATGGGTGCACTGAATGGCCCATTGTGTACAAGCTGAATAGGGTCACTGCATCCACAGTTGTGACTGTGAATGGGTGCACTGAATGGCCCACTGTGTTACAAGCTGAATAGGGTCATTGCATCCACAGTTGTGACTGTGAATGGGTGCACTGAATGGCCCACTGTGTACAAGCTGAATAGGGTCATTGCATCCACAGCTGTGACTGTGAATGGCTGCACTGAATGGCCCATTGTATGCAAGCTGAATAGGGTCATTGCATCCACAGCTGTGACTGTGAATGGGTGCACTGAATGGCCCACTGTGTACAAGCTGAATAGGGTCATTGCATCCACAGCTGTGACTGTGAATGGGTGCACTTAATGGCCCACTGTGTACAAGCTGAATAGGGTCATTGCATCCACAGCTGTGACTGTGAATGGTTGCACTGAATGACCCACTGTGTAACAAGCTGAATAGGGTCACTGCATCCACAGCTGTGACTGTGAATGGGTGCACTGAATGGCCCACTGTGTACAAGCTGAATAGGGTCACTGCATCCACAGCTGTGACTGTGAATGGGTGCACTGAATGGCCCACTGTGTACAAGCTGAATAGGGTCACTGCATCCACAGCTGTGACTGTGAATGGGTGCACTGAATGGCCCACTGTGTACAAGCTGAATAGGGTCACTGCATCCACAGCTGTGACTGTGAATGGGTGCACTGAATGGCCCACTGTGTACAAGCTGAATAGGGTCACTGCATCCACAGCTGTGACTGTGAATGGTTGCACTGAATGACCCACTGTGTTACAAGCTGAATAGGGTCACTGCATCCACAGCTGTGACTGTGAATGGGTGCACTGAATGGCCCACTGTGTACAAGCTGAATAGGGTCACTGCATCCACAGCTGTGACTGTGAATGGGTGCACTGAATGGCCCACTGTGTAACAAGCTGAATAGGGTCACTGCATCCACAGCTGTGACTGTGAATGGCTGCACTGAATAGCCCATTGTGTACATGCTGAATAGGGTCACTGCATCCACAGCTGTGACTGTGAATGGCTGCACTGAATGGCCCACTGTGTAACAAGCTGAATAGGGTCACTGCATCCACAGCTGTGACTGTGAATGGGTGCACTGAATGGCCCATTGTGTACAAGCTGAATAGGGTCATTGCATCCACAGCTGTGACTGTGAATGGGTGCACTGAATGGCCCATTGTGTACAAGCTGAATAGGGTCATTGCATCCACAGCTGTGACTGTGAATGGGTGCACTGAATGGCCCACTGTGTACAAGCTGAATAGGGTCACTGCATCCACAGCTGCGACTGTGAATGGGTGCACTGAATGGCCCACTGTGTACAAGCTGAATAGGGTCACTGCATCCACAGCTGTGACTGTGAATGGGTGCACTGAATGGCCCATTGTGTACAAGCTGAATAGGGTCACTGCATCCACAGCTGTGACTGTGAATGGCTGCACTGAATGGCCCACTGTGTACAAGCTGAATAGGGTCACTGCATCCACAGCTGTGACTGTGAATGGCTGCACTGAATGACCCACTGTGTAACAAGCTGAATAGGGTCATTGCATCCACAGCTGTGACTGTGAATGGGCGCACTGAATGGCCCACTGTGTACAAGCTGAATAGGGTCACTGCATCCACAGCATTGACTGTCAATAGGTATACTAAATGCTGCACACAGTGGGCCATGTGTGCAAGCTGAATAGGATCATTGCATCCAAAGCTCTGATAACAAAATGAGGGAAATGATCAAAGGGCACATAAACAACTGGTCCAGTAGCAGGGTCCAGCATTACTTCTCGATACCAACTATTGTACCTTGGGATCAAGCACATGGAAGTTTGTTTCGGTAAAAAAAAAAAAAAAAAAAAAAGAGCTGCATCAGAGAGCTGCACTCATGAGGCAGACCAACTCCCTTAGTGAGCACAGGAACTCACTTTTTACGACGGGGACCCTTTTTTTACCTCGCAGGACGTCAGACAGCAGCCCGTCGTCTTGCCGGGCCTTGGACTGTCCCCTCCCCCTCAGACCTTGCCCGACTTGCGGGCCTTGCCGGGGCTGGAGGAGAGCTTCTTGAAGCTGGAGAAGCCGTCCCTGCGGCTCAGGGCCTCGGCCCGGCTGCCCAGATCCTCAAACTGGCCGCCGACGCCGTCCAGCGAGCACTTGGTGGTGGCAGCGGCGGCGGAGTGGTGGTGATGGTGGTCGTAGACGGCCGGGAGTGGAATGTTCGTGGGCGCCGCCGGGGGGAGACCACCGCCGCCGGCGAGTCGGCCAACGCTCTGACGACCGGGCGACTGCTCGAGTCTCGTCTCGACGCGGAGATCCTCACCGCCGTCGCTTCCGGGACCGGGAGGAGGAGGAGGATTGCGGTGAGGCCAGAGCGAGTCTGGATTAGAAGGCGGGTCTCGAGACGGCGCGAGCAATCGCCCGGCCTCCTCCTCCTCTTCCAAGCGCCTCTGAGGCGCTGCGGGCCTGGGGACCACGTTGTTGTGGTGGTGGTTGCTGAGGTGCGTCCAGGAGGCCCGCCTCTCGGGAGCGTCGGGGGACCGAGCGCCGGCACCGCTCATGAGGGCTGCGTCCGGCTGTGCCGCCGCTGTCGGCCGCTGTTGTCCGACCCCGGGAAGGTCCGAGGGATAGCGGCCGGTGGCCACCTCGCCCACGCTAGTCCTGGACGGCTGCGAGGATGCGTCCGGCACTTCCGCCGAGCCCGACCCCTCGTCTGTCGTCACCTCTGTCGGTCGGACCCGCTCCGGACCCGCGGGGATCTCCGATTGGTCACTGCAGTTGTTGCTGCTGCTGTTGCTACTGTTGTTGCTGCTGATGTTGTTGTTGCTGCTGCTGCTGCTGTTGCCCGCATTGCCTTCCTCAGTCAGAGCGCCAGGCCGCCTCGCCGCTTTGACGGCGAGCTCGTGGAGGTCTGAGGAGCTCCTACGATCGATCCCGGCGTCTTCCTGGTCGGCGACGGGCTCGGTCGTCTCTGAGGAGGTGTCGTCGTCGTCCTCGTTGCTGTCGTCGCCGCCGTCGGGCCGCTTGGCAACCAGGGCGGCTCGCTGCGACCCGATGGCCTTGGCCGCCACGTCCACGCTCGGGATGGGGATGGGGGCCGAGGGCACTGGGGGAGGGCGCTCCACCTCGGACGTCAGGTCCTCAAAGGGGCTGCTCCGCCCGGTGTAGGGTGAGGCGGGCGTGGCTGGCGAGGCGGGTGTGGCCGGTGAGGCGGGCGTGGCCGGCGAGGCGGGCGTGGCCGGCGAGGCGGGCGTGGCCGGCGAGGCAAGCGGGGCCGGCACGCCAGACGGGGCCACTGAAGCGGGCGGGGCCGGGGCGACGGGCGGGGCCGGGTGGACCCCAGCGGCCGGCTGGTAGGGCGGCGGCTGGTAGGGCATGTCCACCCGGCTGTAGACGGGCGGGGCCTGGACTGGGTACGGGGGTGCGGCTTGGCTGGCGTGGCTGCTGACCAATGGCAATCGCTGCACCTGTTGCTGCTGTTGCTGTTGCTGTTGCTGCTGTTGCTGCTGCTGCTGCTGCTGTTCCCCTTGGCCAAGACTTCTTGGAGCTTGGTATAACGTGGGAGAATTGCTGCAGTTGGAGACAAACCAAACAAGATCATTGAATCATCTCTATTATTTTCCATTTTCAATGAACATTCTCACATTTTGCACTCACGCACGTAAATGTTTTTTCTATATACATGCATGGCAGCGCTCTTTACTTCCGCCCATACTTTTGTAGAGATGGCAGCCTCCATGTCATTTCAGTCTGGCGCCCTCTATTGTCCATCTACAGGTTATATTTTTCTACGGCTTCCATAGCATTTTAGTCTGGTGCCCTCTATGGTCTGTCTATAAGTTATATATGTCTATGGCCTCCATGGCATTTCAGTCTGGCGCCCTCTATTGTCTGTCTATCGGTTATATACACGTATGTCTATGGCCTCCATGTCATTTCAGTCTGGCGCCCGCTATCCACCGCCTATAGCTGATACACATGTATCAGGCATGTAACTCTTGAATTGTAAAAAAAGAGGAAAATGTCCGAATGAAACTGCGAGCGCGAAGCACGAAGCCCTTACGGTGTGTGGTTTGGAGCCTGCTTAAGGGCCCGGGAAAATTTTGGATTCTAGATGCTCTGTGGTGCATTCTGAGTAGTTTGTGACAACTTATGACTTTGATTTTTTTTTTTTTTTTTTTTTTTTTTTTAATGGCCGAATTAAATAAAACGCGGAAATCCGCGGATCCGCAGACAAGTTGCATGCCTGATGTATGTCTACGGCAATGATACGTACTTCCTGATGCCCCATTTCAGCTCCAGCAGGGTCTTGAGGTTGGGCAGGGTGGCCCGCAGGTCCATGGTGGGCAGGCCCATGGCAAAGCGCAGCTGTGCAATGTTGCGGTTCAGCAGGTACAGGGCGTAGTTGAACTGAAACCGCTCCTTGCCGCGGCTGTACAGCGGGAAGCTGTGCACGAAATAACGAAGGAAGCAGAGAAAATGAGAAAAAGAAGAAAAGGCGAACGAGTGAGTGAGAAAAGCAAATACGTGACCCGGCACACCGACATGAGGAATATCCCACCAAAACACTTTTTGAGAAAACAACACCTGAAGTTGAAGTATCTTCACAATTCGATTACAAATCTTTTTGGTATTTTGGAAATTTTAAGTTTTAGAGGATATTAAAGATTATATTTTGATATCATTTGAAAGCTAATGGTATACTCTTTCACATCATTAGAAAATCTCAAAATCTCAAAAGTGGGGGTTATTCCTCATTATGCTGTGCCGGGTCACATATAGAAAACTGTTCGCAAACTGCTCGCTGACTCGCTGCACCGTATGAACCTCAGAAGTTAGAGGGCCTGACGTTTTGATCCTAGCAGGACCTTTCTCAAAAGCAAAAGCCTGTGAGAAAGGTCCTGCTGGAATCGAAAGGTCTGGTTAGAATCGAAACGACAGGCCCTATAACTTTTGAGAGAGAGAGAGAGACGGATCCCAGTTTCTTGATCTCACCAAAAGATGATCCCAGGAATGTGCGTCAAGTTCGCATCGACTTATCGCCCAGGGCTTAGCAACGACGAAAGAAAATTAGCAGACTGACATTCCTCTTAAAAAAGGGCAGGATCATACGCAGGTCAGAAATGATCAGCAAACTTCGACTTATCCTGGGGGGGGGCGGGGGAAGAATGGTTTGCAGCTCGAGCCGGGGTTTTGGGACTTACTCCTTGTCCTTCTCGGCTAGGGACTCCGTGATGTGGTCCCTGACCAGCGAGCGGGAGCCGTAGTGGACCATCGGGTAGCGCAGGGGCAGCTTGAGCATCTGCGACATCATCAGGATCAGGTGGCAGGTGTGGCCCAGGCCCGTGGACACCACCATGTCATCGGAGCCTACATGTAAGTGTTGGGTGGGGGGAGAGGAAAAATGGGTGCAAACGGGTGCCACCAATGCTGTAATGCATAGACAAACTGGGTACAACTGGGCGCAAACAGGTGCCCCACAATGAGGTGCATGCAACAAACTGGGTACAAACGGGTGCCCCAAAGCTTTTATACATGCATTGTATGGGTACAACTGGGTGCAAATGGGTTCCCCAAATACTGTTAATACAAGCAAGGACTGGAAACGACTGGGTATAAATGGGTGCCCCAAATGCTGTTGTGAATACAAAGACTGGATGCACCTAGGGACAGTTGGGCTAAAGTAGCCATTTGTGATCCAGAAGATGTCCTATGCACCCACACAAAGGGTATGCAAAGGCTGGGTACATCTGGGTGCGTGACAGGCTTACACAGGTTTGCATAGGAAATATCCAAATGGCAAAAAAAGTACCCTGTAGCCTCAATAAACTTCCAGTGGATGTCCTACGCATCAGTGGGCGGAAACGGGTACCCTTGTGGTCTGATTCATTCACCGCCTGGGTGCAACTGGGCACAGTCCTATTGGCCAGTGGGTGCAAACGGGTGCCCTAACCACTTGCTGCACGCACAAACTGGGTGCACCCGGGCGCAGGCGAAAGTTTACTGGGCACCGCTGGGGGACTCGACAAAGTCTCACCTGAGTAGCGCTCGGCGTTCGGAAGCTTGATGCCAAGGATTGTGTGTTCGTGATTGGGTAACTCCACCACGGGGTAGATGTCGGACAGCTCGCCAAGGAGCGTTGTCTTCCGGCCGTTGTACTTGGCAGACACCTTCTGCAGTTGCTCCCTGGAGTGAAAAAAAAATCAAAAAAAAATGCTGAACCGATTCTATAAAACATGGGACACATTTCTTGGGGGGGGGGGGGAGAAAGGACTGGACAGTGAGCCTAGTCAATGAAGAATCCCACTGGGCCTGAAAACTGTTTGCTTTTTTTTTTTTTTTTTTTTTCATAGACCTGTGCCCGAAATGAATGTTTGCACTATGCTTGCATACACATTAACAAAGTCGTTGGCGTTTCACGACGCAGGCGGACACTTTTTCGAGGAACGTCATATCTAAAGTGATGAAATTAAAGGTTGCCATTCTCAATCAGATATCAACTGCAATAGTCAAGACCAATTATAAGAAGAAAAAAATGTGCAAAGAAAAAAAGCTCTAGAGAGCTGGTCACACACTGCACTAGACCAAGGCTGAAGACACGGCCATCTTATTATTATTTCGGCCACTTTCAGTCAAAAAGGCAGAGCCTGGTGGATGACGTGTCCCAATACAGAACAAACGAGGGGACTGGGACAAGTCTAGCCTCTTACTTTCTCTCCTGGAAGAGCTGGTTCTCCTGCCTCAGCTCCTCAACCTCAGTCTTGTATCTCTCCTTCCTCAGGGCAAGGTCTTGAACTGCGAAGACCAACCAAAGAGATACCCCATTGACCATAGACATTGACCATAGACACCTCGCAGATTCATGCATTGAATATTCATCAGATGAATGAATATTCAGAGGGAATGGTGAAGTCTTCCACTTGTACTAGTATCTCGCAGGGTATCTGTCATGTTTTAGTCATGCTTGATATATGAGACTACAAGGAGGCATCCCTTCAGGCACTAGTCTTACAGGCCCAGGTCCCTCAGGTCCTCTCAGGCCATGGTCCCTCAGGTCATGGTCCCTCAGGTCATGGTCCCTCAGGCCATGGTCCCTCAGGTCATGGTCCCTCAGGCCCTGTCCCTTAGTCCCTGTCCCTCAGGCCATGGTCCCTCAGGCCCTGGTCCCTCAGGCTCTGTCCCTCAGGCCATGGTCCCTCAGTCCCTGTCCCTCAGGCCCTGGTCCCTCAGGCCATGGTCCCTCAGGTCATGGTCCCTCAGGCCCTGGTCCCTCAGGCCCTCGTCCCTCAGGCCCTGGTCCCTCAGGCCCTGGTCCCTCAGGCCATGGTCCCTCAGGCCATGGTCCCTCAGGCCATGGTCCCTCCGGCCCTGGTCCCTCAGGCCCTGGTCCCTCAGGCCCTGTCCCTCAGGCTCTGTCCCTCAGGCCATGTCCTTCAGGCCCTGGTCCCTCAGGCCATGGTCCCTCAGGTCATGGTCCCTCAGGCCCTGTCCCTCAGGCCATGTCCTTCAGGCCCTGGTCCCTCAGGCCATGGTCCCTCAGGCCCTGGTCCCTCAGGCCCTGTCCCTCAGGCCCTGTCCTTCAGGCCCTGGTCCCTCAGGCCCTGTCCCTCTATGCCCCAGGTCCCTCAGACACAGGTCCTTCAGATCTTGGGTCCTGTACCTCGAGCGTCGATGCTCTCTCTACTCTTGGTGCATTTCTTGCAGTCTGTGGCCAGGAGCTCCTCTTGTCTCTCCTGTTCGTACTTGAGGATGTTCAGGCGGAGTCTCAGGGCTTCTCTCTCTGAGCGCTGTCAGGGAAAAGAGAGGGAGAGAGAACAAAGATGAAGACAATGACCTCTGATGGAGCTGTCATGACCTCTGATGGAGCTGTCATGATCTCTGTTGTAGCTACAGTACCACGACCTCTAATGGAGCTGCCATGAACTCTAATGGAGCTGTCATGACCTCTAATGGAGCTGCAATGACCTCTAATGGAGCTGCCATGACCTCTAGTGGAGCTGCCATGTCCTCTAATGGAGCTGCCATGACCTCTATTGGAGCTGCCATGTCCTCTAATGGAGCTGCCATGACCTCTATTGGAGCTGAAATGACCTCTTATGGAGATACCATGACCTCTATTGGAGTTGAAATGACCTCTAATGGAGATACCATGACCTCTAGTGGAGCTGAAATGACCTCTAGTGGAGCTGCCATGACTTCTCTGGGAGCTGTCATGACCTGTACAGGAGCAAGCATTGACCTCTCTTGGCTTCCACGGACCAAAAGCCCGCGGGCCTGTGGCTCTCCGCCTCCTCTTACCAATGCCGTCTTCTTCTTGGCAAGGGTCAGCTTCTCCACGATGGAGCTCCGCACCATGGCCACGGATGCCTCCGTCTGCCTGATTGCACGCTGTGTGGTATGTAACCTGTCCGGAGAGCAAACGAGCCCAATGTTCAGGGTTCAAATTTCAAGCGGCGGCCCAGCATCAAACTGTCAGTTGAAGGCCGTCCCTCCAAACTCGCCGCGAGGCTGGCAAGTTTGGGGTGGAAGCCAAGGACAGATCCGGGCAGTCTTCCTGTGGCAGGGTTGGATCTTAGTATTATGCGAGTCTGTGGTGATTTTGCTCAGTAGAAGAGTTTTGGGTATTATTGTTGATGCGCTATATTGGATAAGGATTTGAATAATAAAAAAAAAACTGTTGCAAAATGCTCACTGACTAAAATGACCTGCAGTGCATAATAAATATCAAAAGTTACAGGACCTGATCCTAGCAGGACCTTTCTAAAAAGGCAAAGACCTTTCAGAAAGGTCCTGCTAGGATCAAAAACAAGTCTAAAGCGCTGCAATAATGAGCGCATGTGCACGCAGAAACATACAGTAATGCGGAAGGAGGCAATGAGATACATGTACAAAGCCCTTTTCAACATACTAAGGTGCTCTAGTGGGTATACAATTTTTTCAAGCATGATTTTGACCCCCCTGAGATGGCAAGTTTTGGAAGACAAACCCCCGAGGTGAGGTGGTCCATCAAGACAGTGTGAGGTGGGCCACCTCACCGTTCCAACACACAGGGGGGGGGAGAGACCTTGTCCTGCGGAAGCGGCAATCTTCTTGCGATCGTTTGAACCCGCCCGGTCGTTCCTTTCTTTTTGGTTTACCTTCCCAGAGAGAAAATCTTGTACGAGAGAATGGCCAAACTCTGCTCCACTTCGAGAGACGTCCGGAACTCCTTCTCGTAACTGGCCGGATCCTTGACGGACAGAGACAAGAAAGGATGAGAACATCCGGTCAAGGTCCTGCTGCAAGTTCCTCTCCAGGAAACTGATGTGACCCTCCCCCCAAAGATTTTTTTTTTAATAATTACAAACTGCTCACGGGCTTAAAGCGGGGTAGGGGGTACGCTATTTGCCAAGTGCCCAATTTCCGGAGATTCCAAATTTGAGAACTTGCTTTACTCATCGGGAAGTTCGTAATGGTATCAGACATTCGGTGAAATGTCAGCGCCGGAAAAACTGCCATTTTTGAGGAGAGGGAAATCTTAAAGTGATATACAAAAATGTTGCAAACTGCTTACTGACTAAAATTACCAATATGCAAATCATAAAATTTAGTGAGCCTGACGTTTCGATCCTAGCAGGACCTAAATTTTATGAGAGGGAAATCTGTTGAAATTTCTTGAGCAAAGAGTTCCTTTTACAAATACTGCCCACTGTGTCTGAAAAAAAAGTTAGCATTTGATTTTAGTTTCCACGGCTTTTCCTTGTGACAAGGTTGAAAGATTGAGCCAAAACTTATGCAAGTGTCTTATACTTTGCCCTTCGCAAACGGTGTAACCCTGCCTTTAGATGAGAACAATCAAAATTCAAACATTTAGAGGGAGTGAGCCAGTTCAGAGCCAAACTTCATGCCCTTTTTAAAGATTTTTTTCGGAAAGCAATTCAGCAGGTACGAAAATGCAACTGAACCTTTTTTTTGTCCGCTAGACTTGGTCTATACTTACCGACAGGTTGTCTTGTGACCCGTAGAATCCCTGGAACATGCCAAAGATAATGGAGTTAGGCTGGTACCGGACTCCGTCCTTGTGTATCTGAGGGGTAGAATAGAGTTTGGTGTGAATTTGTAGCCTGGTCGCTGCCTTCAGGTAGCCTAGTCATTGCCTTGGTGTAGCCTGGTCACTGCCTTTGGTGTAGCCGGGTCACTACCTTGAGGTAGCCTAGTCATTGCCTTGGTGTAGCCTGGTCACTGCCTTTGGTGTAGCCGGGTCACTACCTTGAGGTAGCCTAGTCATTGCCTTGGTGTAGCCTGGTCATTGCCTTTGGTGTAGCCTGGTCATTGCCTTGCTGTAGCCTGGTCATTGCCTTGATGTAGCCTGGTCACTGCCTTGGTGTAGCTTGGTCATTGCCTTGAGTTAGCCTGGTCATCGTCCTTGGTATAGCCTGGCCACTGACTTGGTGTAGCCTGGTCATTGCCTTTGGTGTAGCCTGGTCATTGCCTTGGTGTAGTAACCACATCATTGCCTTGAGGTAGCCTAGTTATTACCACAGTGCACCCTGGTAATTAGTTTGGTGCGCCCTGATCATCTCTAAAATACATTCACCTACCTGTGAGCCTAGGTAGCATAGTCCCCTGAGATCAACCAGCCACTCCACAATCAAGCTATGATCTGCCATCTGCCCACCCCATAACCGGACAAGGATGGCTGTAGACAGGTTAAGGCAAACGATTAGGAATGGAGGCTTAAGCCTTGCTTCAGACTAGTCACCCCTCCCAGTTCTATTTGTCAGCCCTGGCTGGCAGTCTACCACCAGTAGGGATGGAGGCTTATGCCTTGCTTCAGATATGTCACCCCTCCCAGTTCTATTTGTCAGCCTTGGCTGGCAGTCTACCACCAATAGGGGATGGAGGCCGATGCCTTGCTTCAAACTAGTCACCCCCTCCCAGTTCTATTTGTCAGCCTTGGCTGACAGTCTACCACCAATAGGGGATGGAGGCTGATGCCTTGCTTCAGACTAGTCACCCCCTCCCAGTTCTATTTGTCTGCCTTGGCTGGCAGTCTACCACCAATAGGGATGGAGGCTTATGCCTTGCTTCAGACTAGTCACCCCCTCCCAGTTCTATTTGTCAGCCTTGGCTGGCAGTCTACCACCAATAGGGGATGGAGGCTTATGCCTTGCTCCAGACTAGTCACCCCCTCCCAGTTCTATTTGTCAGCCATGGCTGGCAGTCTAGCAACCAATAGGGATAGAGGCTGATGCCTTGCTTCAGACTAGTCACCCCCTCCCAGTTCTAATTGTCAGCCTTGACTGGCAGTCTGCCAACCAATAGGGGATGGAGGCTTATGCCGCGTGACCCTTTTAGGCAAGCTGCACCATGGCCCTGGTTCTCTGTGCATTGAGAGAAGACCCCAATTTTGTTCCAACTTGAAGAACTGGGGATTCTTATCTGTCCCGTCTTAAAATGCAGACTGTCGTTTCTCGTCCGAAGAGTCGGGGATCATCGATAGTCCTTTTCAAAGGATACTTGACTGCGAGGTGTCCAGGTTGGGGCAGGATATCTGCAGGCCAAAGCTCCTCCACGTCGGATTCTGAAGGAAAAAAAAAAAAAAAAGCTGCCAACTGCTCCACCGACTTTAAATGCAAATCTCACCAAAAATTTAGATAAAAAACTGACTGACAGAAAAAAAACAGCTCTGTTCATCTGGATTAATGTTCATGAAGGTTTGCTGATTGTGACGGGGGAGGGGGGAGGGGAGGGAGGGTGGGTTGTCCCCTGTTGAAGAATATGAATAAGAAGCACATCTGTGCAAAGGGAGTGTCAGTCAGAATATTGGCAGACCAGTTACAACTGAAGTATGATTGATATAAGATTTTGTTTGCATCAGGGAAAATTGTAATTCAATGAGGGTTTGCCCTTGACTCGACGTAATAGGCACTGAATGCCCAGTGCTTTGCCCGGTGCCTGATGAAAAAAATTCCAGGCAGCTTGGGCGGGATTTGAACCCACTATTCCTGCTTTCTAGAATCCGCCAAAGCACCTCGACCAGCTCGGTGGTCAAGTGGCATCAGACGTCTACACTACAGGAAGCAGGGGTCGCAGGTGCGAATCCAGCATTAGCTGCCCGAAATGTTTTCATCAGACATCGGGCAAAGCACTTGAGCATTCATTGCTTGTTACATCGAGCAGGGCCTACCCTCATTGAACTAAGGTACGGTTGGCCCGGCTGAACTAGATTCGCTTGGACCCCGACCGCACCTCCCCTTGGGCTTGACACGTAAGACAGGCAAATATAACGGATTCCAGCGGGTACTTACGAGAGAGTTGTGGATCGTTTCACTCGTGTAGACAGCTGCACAAAAATGAGGAAGAGAAAAAAAACAGTGTTCACGGGGCTCAAATTTCACGGGAAAAATGCATCAGACAACAGGTCTAGTAACTGACGAATCTTACTGGACCTGAACAATTTCTTCACGATATACTGAATGACTGAATGTCATTTTGTTTATGGTGCAAGAAAAAAATAAACCACTAGACAGCCGGTCCAGTGCAGTCACACTCGGCACTAGACCGACGCCGAAATCACTTCGATTCGGTCCCCGAGCCCTGGTTCATCATCAACCATGTCAAAAGTCACAACACCAGCCAAAAAATAGAGTCATAGTCCTTGAAACAGGCATGCAACTGTTGAATTTAAAAAAAAAAAAAGGAAAATGTCCGAATGACACTGCGAGCGCGAAGCACGAAGCTCTTACAGCGTTGGGTTTGGGGCCCGCTTAAAGGCCCCCGAAAATTTTGGATTCTAGATGCTCTGGAGTGCATTCTGGGCAGTTTTTGACCATTATTTTATGACTTTAAGCTGAGTGACAGATTTTAACCTTTTTCTTGCCATACACCCAGAAAATTGAATTTTTGTTTTTTAAAAACAAAATGAAACGTAAACATGAAAGTTTTTAACCTGATCTCAGCATGTGTTTCAAATAATAGTTAGGGGAGAAGAAATATCCTTCTTGTTTTTTTTATTATTATTATTATTTTTTTAAGGATTTTATTTTTTTTACGGCCGATTTGTTAAAAATGCGGAAATCCGCGGATACGCGGAAAAGTTGCATGCCTGTTGAAATAGTATAAATAGCCGGCTGTACAAAGTCTAGTGAGAATTGCTCTGGGCTAGCTAGACTAACTGAATTGGTGGCCCATTGGACTTGCGCCAACCGACTTACTTTCGCATGTGGGCCACGTGTGCAGCGTGAAGTACGTCTCCATCAGCGACTCCTTCTCCCTGTTGGCCTCGTCAGACACGATGTTGCGCGCCGATAAGCTGCACAGGTGTCTGAGTCTCCTCTGTCGCGCAGACACGGGGGGGGGGGGGGGGGGGGAAGATTACTCAAGCGCAAGTCGCACATCACCATACATTAACTTTCCGAAAATACAAAAAAATTAACAAATTGATTTTTAATCGAATTGAGAAGATACTTTGACTTTAGACGTTTGACTTTAGACTCGAAAAGTGTTTTGGTGGGATATTCCTCATGTTGCTGTGCCGGTGTCCTGCCAAAAAGTGTCCCTGCCAAATACTGTCCGCTCATTAGCATACTGATCGCTGATTGGTTAGCGTTAGGACTAGGATTAGGGTCGTTAGGGTTAGGGTTTGGAATAGAATTAGGATTGGGATTAGGATTAGGGTTAGGATTAGGGTTGTTTGGGTTAGGGTTAGCGTTACGGTTACAGTTAGGGTCTAACGGTACCAAAGTGCCCAACGTTGCGTGTGTTAGGCCAGCAACCATACACGATGCGTGTGTAGTGCGCAACCATACCCCAACCACGGTGGTTGAGTGTCATACGTATTGACCAATCAGCGATCAGTATGCCAATGAGTGGACACTATTTGGCAGGGGACACTATTTGGCATGACACCGGGTCACAAATACACATGTTTCACCATATGCCAATTGCCATGATATGGAAAAGTGTCAATTTGACTTTTATTATGTACAAACCCTTTGTGGACAATTTAAGTTGTTAAGTTAAGTAGGCCCATGATTATAATTCTTATTAATATTAATATTAATTTGTATTATTATATTGATATTATTAGTATTACTCTTTTGTCTTTAGATTAATGTAGAGATTGATCAGATAACGAATTTGCCGTGAACACTGAATGTGAATGCCCAATATTCAATAATTTTGATGTTTCTTTCAAGAATTCTGGCATGAGTCCCCTTAAAAATCTCTCACCACTTGAAAAAAACCTAATATGTTCACTTAAGTCAGTATCCTCTCTCATCAAAGTGCCAATTTTTCGTGCTTTCCGCTGGAGATTTTTGTTTCTCACGAAACTGATGCAGCACACTAAAGCATCTGCTTTACCTGCTGGGACACCAGTCCCGTGTGGTGAACCCTGTGCGTGGCGTCCGATGCAGACATTTTTCGAGCCGGTAAATCTCTCCAAATGGGCAGGAAAAGGATATCTAGCTTCTTCTGGCCGAGAACGGTCACATTTTTGAGGACCTCCGGGGGAAAATATTCTTCGCAGGAAAACAAACTAGATAATGATGATAGGGATTCGCAGTTGGTCAGTTTCGGCCAGTGCACGCTGGTTCGCAGATGCCGGATCGATGCCAATATACCGTAATCAGGTGAGTGCAGGGTACCAGCTTTTTAAAGAGGGCGCTGTTTACAATAATAAAAGAACGACACACATCTCCGCCCTCTTTTTGTTTCGTGGAAAAAAACTTCGTTTGTGGAAAAAACTAGCTACTGAATTCTAACCTAAATCCAAGAAATCGAGGGGGGAGTAAATTAGGGTGATTCTGACCGAAAAAATAAACAGCCTGCGTATTTGTAAAGCGATGATGCACAATATTATGTCTCTTTTTATTCATTTTTTATTCAAAGCAAAACATACTGTACCACTTAATTACTCATTGCTTTACACACTGAAGCAAATAGATCTCTCAGATTCATTCGGCAAATTAAAACAGAACTTAGAAGTAGGTTTGAGTTTTGATTTTTATTTATTGTATATTCTGTGATTTCAACTTATTCAGCTGATGCAAACGAACAAGACCAAGATATCTACTCTAAAAATATTCAAAAGGTTGGTTTTTGTTGTGGAGCAGAAACTGATGCATTAGCAAGCAGTAAATGTGACACGAAGTGCGCGTGTCAAGATGAGTTCCAATTCTGACAAAGAAATCCTCATTTTTGGTGACGTGGGAGGGCGCTATTACTTGTTCATTGTCGTCGAGCCCACGGACTCACGGACTGTGGTCCTTGACGAATCTCTGGATCGGTCTCGGGCTCAGGCTTCGTCTAGATCACCCCAAACCTGAAAAATCCAGGTTTAAGGTTCATCGCTGAACTTGAAGAGTTTATGTCCTGCATCAGTAAAAAGTATTTACCTTGAATTTTGGTCAAAACCGTGGTCTCTATGGGGTAGGTACTAAAATAAATCGGAGAAATGAATCCGGAGTCTAAGCCTTCTCTTCGCAAAAGGCCATAGAACTGTTGATGGACAGCGCCTAATGAAATTGACGTTGGTATACTGTCACGCCATAGTATGCATATGGCGACCAACACGTGACGTCTGATGTAACATTGCCCTTAACGTCGCCAATGCCAGCTTTCCAAAATGGCGGCTTCCAAGAACTTACGCTCTTGCGCCCTCTGTTGTCCATGTATTGGATTATCATGATTGTTTTTTTAGGTCTGCGTTTGAAACCGCTCGCACAGTACAGAGGAGCGACGCCATTTCGTCCCCACGGTTAGCGGGCGGCGACGTCGGGCTCGCTGACACGGTGACCTCTCGGGTCGGCCTCCTCCATCCAGGTGCTTCTCCGGATCTGGCCGATGGTGGCGCGCTCCCACTGGCCGTGATTCAGGATGGAGCGGAGCAGCGACTTGAGCGGCGCGCACAGGGGCCGCTTGGAGAAGAAGGTGACGTCATAGCGGAGGATGGTGGCCAGCATCTGCTTGACGTCGGAGTCGTCGAAGGGCATCTTGCCCTGCACCTGCGAGGTCAAGGGTTAAAGGTCAAGACGCGTAGGACCTGTCATACTATTATTTTCAGTGGCGGTTTCGCCTAGGGTGCAGGCCCACATCATAGCGTTTTTTCTTTTCTTTTTACCATGATAATCTATGCCGTAATCGTGAGTTTAGTCATGGTCATGGGCGCCGCCATTTTGGATTTCATCTTGCTCCATGGACGGTGCACCAAGGTTCCATTTAAGCGTTCAATGCGAGAAGGAGGCACGGGTTGTGCTGTGCTGCCATGTCACATCGTCCACTGTCCGAAGGTGGATCGTTGACTCATTCGCGTAGTGTGGTTTAAAAAAAATGTCATTGTAACGCAGTTCTACACATAGACATACATTGTAATAACCTAAACACGGACAACAGCGGGCGCCAGACTGAAATGCCATGGAGGTTGCAATACCTATAGACATTATACCTATGGACGTACAGTGTCTATTAGAAATGACGTCAGGATACTGTAATACCATGAGGGACTCGACTAGCATCAATCGATCTAAATCGGTATAGGAGAACGATTTGGTGGACCAGGAAGGTTTGCGGTGACACCATGCACAAGGAGCTTAAAGAAGAGGTGTGGTTCTGAAAAAGAACCTGAATGGTAACTCGACGTTCCGACCAGTATGCTCTGGCCGTCTTCAGGAGACGTCATTATTTGGACAGCCAGAGCTAGCCAATCTCCTCCTACCGTACCATGACGAAAAGAACTATGCCCAGACTCCAGACGTCGGCCGTGCTGGGCTCGTAGGGTAGTCCCTGCAGGATCTCAGGCGAGGCGTAGGCGGCGCTCCCGCAGTAGGTCCGGCAGAGCCGGTTGGGCTCGTACCACTCCCGGGCGAAGCCGAAGTCGGTCAGCCGGACCCGCCGGCGGTCCTCCGACGTCCTCCCGGTCCCCCGGCCGGCGGCCCCCGGGCCCTCGACCTCCCCGAGCAGCACGTTCTCGCACTTGAGGTCGCGGTGGTAGATGCCGCTCCGATGGAGGTAGTCCACGGCGTCCAGGAGCTGGGCGAAGATGTGGTGGGCGGCCGGGGCGGGCAGGAAGCGGCGCCGTCGGACGTGGGCCAGGAGGTCGCCGCCCCGGACCAGCTCGGTGACGAAGAAGACCTTGTCCTCGTGCTGGAGTGCCTGCAGGAGACGCACCACGTTGGGGTGGTCCAGGCGGCGCAGGACCGCCGTCTCCCGGGGCAGGAACTTGGTGCGGAACCGGCTGTTGGTGCGGGCCAGGGCGATGATCTTGACGGCCACGGGGCGCGGCGGACCGGCCGACCGCGGCGGCCGCAGCTGACGCCCGGCGTGGACGCGGGCGTAGGTGCCCTCGCCGATCTTGCGGTCCAGCTCGATGCCGTGCCGGCTCAGGAAGCTCAGATCGCGGCTGTCCACGGGGTCATCACCGTCCTCGCTACTGCTGCTGCTGCTGCCGCTAGCGTTGCAGCTGATGCTGTCCTCCGCCTCGCCGGAGTAAGAGGAGGAGGGGGAGGAGGACGGGGAGCCGTTCTCCCGGGGCTGATTTTCGCGGTGAGCGCGCTGGCATCGCGCCGGCTTCCTCGACCCGGTAGCCGCCGCGCCCCGCCGTCTGCCGCGCCGTCTCCCCCGCCGGGGCTGGGCGGGCGTCGCCCGCTGGGTTCCGCGGGGCGCCGGGCCCTCCGCCCCGGCGGCGGCGGCGGCCGGGCCGGGCGGCTCTGGCGGGCGCGGTGCCGGGCACTTCTCCTCGGCGGCGGCGGCGGCGGCCTTCTCCCGGCGGAGTCGCCGCTGACGGTCGCAGGCGAAGGCGAGTCCCCGAGGCTGGGTGGCCGTCGCCTCGCCGTCCGGGCGGCGGCCGGCGGCGTCAGCGGCTCCTGACGTCGGTGACTCCTTGCTCCGTTCCCGCTGCTGTTGCTGTTGCTGTTCCTCTCGCATTGGTGCAGCTTTCTCCTTGGCTCCCTGTTGATGATGCTCCCTACTCGGGTGACGCTGCTGCTGCTTCTCTTGCTGCCGATGCTGCGGCTGCTGCTGCTGCTGCTGTTGTTGATGTTGTCCTTGCTGCTGTTTTTGTTGCTGTTGCTTCTGCTTCTGCTGCTGCTGATGATGATGGGAAGTCTGACCCGCAGCATGCCTGGATCGCGGCCGGACAAACTGGCGCAGTCGGTCGTAGGCGCTACCCAGGGTCGACCGCTGCTTGGCCCCGGCCTCCCGTCCGCTGCCGCCGCTGCCGCCGTCCGTAGCTGACGCCGGAGTCCCGAGGTCGTCCATTCTCCCCCTAGAGTCCAGTCAGGCCCCAGCGGCCCCGAACTCGCCCATAACCGACATTACAACGGGCGGTGCAGCACGCCTTTTACACTAATTCACAGCCGAGACCTCGCCCGCACCGACATACATAGCTCAGTCACCCATGAATACTTCCACTAATATCTAGGAACGAGAATAACTAAGCATTAAGAATAGACGTACCGACCTTTCGTCCTTTGATCCTTCGTTGGTCAAAGGCAAAATCTGAAGAATACACACACGGACAGCCCCAAGTCTGACCGCACTCTGTATACACTACTCTGTGCTCAACTCCCCCGTGGAGACTTGCGACCAATCAACGCCCCATCCCTTTGCCGCGTCTGTGACGTCACAACGGGTCTGTGACGTCACAAAGCGTCGCTTGCCCGGCGTGGAAAGCGGACGAAGGAACGCGGAACGCGCGCGTACGTGCGTGTGTACGTGCACGCGCGCGCATAACACACGGAACTGGTCACCTAGAGGGCGCTATTTGTCATTGTGACGCAGTTCTAAACAATCGCGTCGTGATTACGGCGTTCACGTGAGTTCACTAGTCGTGAAGAGGCGTTCCAATCGTCTGGTAACTCGCGGTCACCAGACGTGAACTGGAGGCAGAAATCTTGCCTCGGCAGTTCACGACTTGGCAACAAAATGGAGTCAGGAGGTCAAAGGGCAAAAAGTTTTGATCAACATCGATGCATGTACGAGTTACAATAAGATTACGGTACATACGGTGGCGGCTTCTGCAGCCAGGAACGAAAAGGTGAATTTACCATGAATTTACTACGCTGTTCTACACGCACATGTCAGGACTAATAGTAATAATTTCCATAACATTAGCTGCGAGTCGTCGGCGTATGAGTTGTCCGACTCGCGTACGTTTGTGAAACGCAGTGGCTGTTGTTACGGCAGTCGTCCGTGTGGTTCCCTGACTTGATTGTATTTCGTCAGCATTGCAGGCTGGTTGAACCAGTCTATTAGCTGATAGTCTGGTTCCAAGAGCTAAACCTCCTGACAAATACTGTGAAGTCAGGGAACCACACGGACGACTGCCGTAACAACAGCCACTGCGCTTGTGAAAACCAGCCGCGTAGCAACTAGCAGTAGCATACGGTACTCTTTGGTCTTCGCGCTTGCGCAATGTGCGTTTTGGTGTGGTGTTGGTGAGTAGCATTGGAATGCAGTCCACTCGTGAACTGGGAAATACTGGTCGTGAACACCATAAACACGACGTGATTGAAACGCAGCATATTATTATTATAACCCATACACGGGCAATAGCGGGCGCCAGACTGAAATGCCATGGAGACTAAAGGCCGTATCCAAATATATTGGCTGCGGCTAGAAGAAGCACGCAACCCTATGGGAACTGGCAGCATCCGCTTGTTGACGACTTCCATAGACTCGTGCATTTTGTTCAAGCCGTAGCCAACGAATTCGGACTCACTCACTCTCACAATGTTTTCGGTGACCCACCACGTTGCAGAATCTCCTCATGTGAGCGAGTGTGGCTCCGAGAAGAGCCGGTACCTCCGGATGAGATTGGAAGGTCTGATCTGTATGACAATTTCACAGTGTTAGAGGTTTTCGTTTGACACCATTTCCAGAATCTACTTTATGCGAGTGAGCGTGGCTCTGAGAAGAGCCAGTAAAGGTTTGCATGGCGGGTTAATATCAGTGGAAATCTTGGACAGTTTTCTCGTGGCGAAATAGAATTGCGAGCCATTAGAGTGTATCTCCGTGTGACCTGTATTGCCTGGGAACATTCATTCGGCTGGTAGTTTACTCAGTATTAACGAATACGGGTGGTGTTGTGGCCAACACAACGCGCGCTGCATGCATGGTCGATGGCGCTGACTCACCGTGTAAAGATGCCAATATTTCTGTCAACATTGCCCGAAAAAAATTGGCAAAGATAAAACGTTGACCTGACCGGGTATTGAACCCCACATCTCTGGATTAACGTACCAGTGCTCTTCCATCTGAGCTATCCAGCCCTTAGGGCTTGTTCAAAGGGTTCCCAGTCAGTTTTGCCTTTGTTTGTTTGACTTGAATTGAAGAAAAAAAATGCATTCACTTTGTGCGATCCCCGAGCTGCCGTAGCCAGGTTCACAACAGTTTGTTGTTTGCATCTGAGTGAAAGCGGGGGTGAGATCCTTGGAGATATACGGCAGTTAAACTGTTTGCATTGCGTCTGACTGGCACTCCCATCCCGGCAAAGACTAGTGGACTAGGGCCGTGTCCGAAACCGGGCGTCTAGAGCTAGGTCTAGGTCTTCCCCCTATTCGGAAATACACGGAGATGCGAAGACAATAGCCCTAGCCGTAGCTCTGGGAAGCCCGTTTCGGACACAGCCTAGCATTAGGGAAGGCCACCATCTAAGGGCTTGATAGCTCAGATGGACGAGCACTGGGTACGTTAATCCAGAGCTCTCGGGTTCAAGTCCTGGCCCATCATGCAGTCAAAGTTTTCTTCGTCAATTTTCTTTTGGGTAATTCCGTCACCATCTGTTGTTAGGCGGGAGTGCGGTGGGGCTCCGGGGTGCGAGATGACCGCCCAGTGTCCGTGCTTCGCTCGGTCAGAGACGGGTCCGGCCACACGTACACCAACCGGCCACCGACTGAGGGAAGAGAGGGGAAGGGGAGGGGGAGGGGGAGGGGGGGGAGGGGTTGAAGGCGGACCGCGACAATTAGGCCCGTTAATAAGGACATTGTTCACGCCCACGTTGAGAGCAGTTGACACGACAGCTCGATGACGAGCTGTCGTGTCCCTTTCTGTAGACGTCTGCCGGGGCGGGGCGGGGCGGGGAGAGGGGAGGGGGTCTGACCGGCCTGCCTTTTGATGTGACGAGTCGCACTGCCCCTCGGTAACCAGCTCCCCCCCCCTTACCACCCCCTACCTACCCCCCTCCCACCCACCCTGTCAAACAGGCTTGAAGAGACCGCCTTCTCCAGCGGGTGGCGGCAAAGCAGTGTAAGTCTCTCCGGTCGGCCCACTTTTTTGTTTTTTGCTTCTTCTTCTTCTTCTTCTTCAAAGAATCGCACCGCCACAAATTAGGTGTCTGGTTGTTCCCCTAGGGCAAGATCTATCTGGGCTTCTTCACTCGTCGAGCTTCGGCTGAATGACGGGGGAGGTTTTTTTTTTTTTTTTTTTTTGGAGGGGGAGGAGGGGTATCGTGTGAGACAGTTGCCCCCCTCTCCAAGCAGCCCCTCCCCTCCCCTCCCCATCCACCATTCAAACCTATAGCCCCCTCTACCCCCTCTAATTGGTGAAAAACAAGGCTGTGTGAATTCAAAAACACGGAGAAGGGGGGGTTGAACAAAATGCCAGGGCAGTGTCGTCATCCCACGCGGACCGAACAGTGTATCGCCAACCCCCCCCCCCTCTCTTCTTCTCCCGTGACGCACGGTCTCTGCCATGCCACTTGAAGTCCCCCCCCCCTCCGGTGTCTCTCTCCGTCTGATGAGCAGACCGACAAGAAAGACGAGAGGCTATCAGACGTCTGGGCCAGTCGACGGACAGTGGCTGTCCTAGTACGGACAGGAGTCACCGAGGCTGCTGTGATTGTGTCTGATTTGGTGCGAGGTGGTTTTTATTGTATTACGAGGATGGCAGCGGGACGGTCCATCGCACTCTCGTGGGGACATCTGGCCTGGATGACGGTAGCGGTCGCTGCGCTGTGCCCGCTCTGCTCTGCCAACGGCGGGCCGGGACTGAAGTGGATGTAAGTGAAGATTTTTAAATCTCCATCCCAAAAATATAGATAAGATCTGAATGTTCGAACCGAGCAGGACCTTTCTTAAGAGTAACCGATGTCAGTAAGTAGATTGCATTTTTTTTTTATTACATGAATTAAAATTGGTTTCAGTGCCTTGGTCGAAGGTAAGAGTATACTATGGTGGCGCAGAAGGGACATCGCAAATAGGAAAATATTATGTAAAGTTATTATGCGCTTTGCGATGTCCTTTCTGTGCCACCATAGTATCCATATCCTTCAGTCAATACATGGTATTAAAGGCCCTATACAACATTGGTAATGGTCAAAAAGATGGCCACAGTTTGTGTGTTAAAAAACATTTAACATTCCAAAAAAGAAATCCTGCGAAGGTTTTTAGCTCAAAATAATGGTAATCTGAGAAAATCGAAAAAGGCAAAAAACCACCGTTACGCAGTGTAAGAAATAGTTTATTTCTCGCGAGTAATAAACTATTTGTCGATGTTCGAGTGAAGATTTCCCGAGAATTACAGCATCCCAGACCGTAAGATTTCAACATGAGGATTCTATCACGACCATCTACCAACTTTGTAAATTAGAAGGAAATCTGTGGACATCGATGTTTTCCGATCTTCCCAATGTCGTATTGGGCCTTTAAAACTCTCGTAAATACCTCTCGAAGAGATTGGTTAGTAACCGTCCTTGGGATCAACGTCAGCTCTTCTTCCTCTGTATTTTTCTCTTCCATTTTCATTTTGGCCTCGAGAAAGGTCATGCTTGTATCGTAATGTCAGTAAGCAGCTTGTAGCATCTCTGTATCACTTTGCGATCTTTGGAGCTGCGGATAAATTACAAACGTGTCTTCATGGAGTGATACCATGTTTGTATTGAAATGTCAGGTTCCGTTTTTATAAGATTTCTCCGGCTACTTTTGTCCAAAATAGAAAAGAAGAGGGGTTGGATTTGGTACAATATTGGCCGTTTACGAAATTAAGGCTTAGGCTCGGGCTTGGGCTTCGGACATATTTCTCTCACCCGTTATAATGTCACAGGCATTCTAGAGACGAGGGTTTGGCCCCAGTTTCTTGGTGAATACTCTGTACTTCATCAGGGTAACAAACCTTCAAGTTCGGCGACAATTATTAACCACAACTTGGATTTGCAAGTTTTGTCAGACGGAGACGAAGGGGACTTAGTGTCTAGCATGGCCAACTGAGCCTCACTGATAACCGACCACAACCGAACAAGCCAACACTGAAAGACATTGACAAACAAACAACCCAACTAACAATAACCAATCAATGTAGTCACAAAGGAGAGGTTTGCACGATGTCACCGCAAACCTAACGCTCATTATTCTGTTCTGCTCACCGTGAAAACCTCCAAATCTCATTTAAAGCCCCTACACTACATTGGTAAGACCGAAAAAACAGAAATGTTCACAGATTTACCTGAAACTTATACAGTTTGAAGATGGTTATAGTAGAAACCTCTCACTGAAATATTTCTGCCTAAAAATGTTGTATTTCGGGAGAAATGAGTAAAAGAAATAGTCTACGTCTCACCGAGATCTAAACTATTTTTCGGAACAGTATGGCGTTGAATGCTGCATTTTCAAATGAAGCGGTTTTTCACTTTTTTCTCGAGACTCGGTTGGCGGATTGAGCTGAATTTTTCACAGGTGTGCTATTTCATGCATATGTTGGATCAGACAACGTATGGGTGCTATTCTTTGACCTCGACCAATGTGTCGAGAGCTGAGTGTATACATTTTGAGTCTTGCACTTTCACGACTCGGTGCTGGAGTCACTCAAAAAAAAAATGACTCGGACTCGCGGCCTCGTCTTGTTAGACTTACGAAACGGTGGAGAGAAAAAAATACTGTAAAATAGCTGGATTTTGGGCAGCACTCCTTCACGGCAAGGTAGACCACAGTTACCAGAATGGGGTTTCCACGGTCTCGTATCGGGGTACATGTGTCGATCGCATGAAGTATAGGCCCATTATCTGAACGGTTTGTATCACTATTTCGTATAATGATACACTGAATGGGCAGGGGTGGATTTCACCAAAGTCATCGTAACTTACGATCAATTGTAAGACGATGAGCGATTCACAGAAACAAATGTACTAGAGGAGTGCATCTTCAGAATTCTGGTCTGGCTCATCCCCCCAGCGTAAAGAGGCTGCCATCTTGGCTGAAAAGAGATGAAATGACTTCTTCCGTTGCCTTTCCGAAAAGTCACCCTTAACTTGAGTAGCCTCTAACCTCGTATTTGATCAAACCAAACCGATAATTTCCTCCATTTATTTGATCTGATATCAATTTTTGACTTCAAGGTAGTTTGGTTTTCTTCTTCTGTTCTACGATCAAATTCACTAAACTCATCTTAACTTATGATCAATCGGAAGTCGACGAGCAATGCGCAGAAACCATACGGAGTATCACAACGTACGGTTGGTCATCCATCGCAAGTTGAGTTACGATGCACCGTAAAGCTTTGTGAAATCCAGCCCAGGTCTGTAGAACTAGTACAACGTGATTCGAGGAAGAAGAAAACATTTGCGTGTCTAAAATTGGCAAATGAGTTTCCAATTCAGTGTTAGATTTATAAGTGACCCCGTGAGTGCATGGGACTCGCGACCTTTGCGATTCGCAACTCGGATCCAAGACTTGTGACTCGGACTCGGTCTCGCGAGATGTGACTCGGACGTGACTTGAACTCTGACCGGGACCAGCTTTTAGAATTGATTTTAGCAGGACCTTTTCTCAAAGGCAAAGTGACCAGGACAGACATAGACAGTTTCGGGGGAAGCCCTCCATTTTTTGAGATTGATGTATTTGCAGGTCATTTTAGTCAGTGAGGAGTTTGCAACAGTTTTTGTATTGACCTAAAATCTATTTTATGCAATGCCGCCCAAAACAAGGCTTATGCCTTCCTTCCTTAGCCCTAGGTTAAGGAGGGAGGGACGAAAAGGAAAGCTGCAGAGTTGGAATTGACATTCCTCTTAACACGGGACAGATCATGGGAAGGTGGTAGACACGACCTAGGAAGGGAATTCCAAAGAGAAGCAGAACGCTGGAAGAGGCTGCTCTGATACCTCCTTGTTCTTCATCTTGGAAGGAACAGAGTGTGCGGGCGAGAGGAGGCAAACAGCCAGACCATAGGAACAAACTCAGGGTCGTCACCTTTCTATGATGGGCGAGGGAGAGAGAGGGAGGAAAGAGGGAGGGGGAGAGAAAGAGAGAGGGGGAGAGAGGGGTACAGAGAGAGGGAGAGAGGGAGAGAGAGAGAGAGAAACTGAGAGAGATGGAAAGAGAGAGGGAGGGAGGGAGGGAGGGAGAGAGGAGGGAGAGAGAGGCTGAGAAAGAGAGAAAGAGAGAGGAGAGAGGGGCAGAGAGAGTGGGAGATATAGAGAGGGGAGAGGGAGAGAGATAAACTGAGAGAGAGGAGAGGGAGAGAGAGAGAGAAAGAGAGAGGAGAGAAGGGCAGATTGAGGGGGAGAGATAGGGAGAGATGGGGAGGAAGTGAGAGAAATGGGGAGAGGGAGAGAGGGACGGAGAGAAAGAGAGAGGGGTACAGAGAGAGGGAGGGGAGAGAGAGGGAGAGAGAGAAAGAAACTGAGAGAGATGGAAAGAGAGAGGGAGGGAGGGAGAGAGAGGAGGGATAGAGGGGGGAGAAATAGAGAGGAGAGAGGGGCAGAGAGAGTGGAAGAGATAGAGAGGGGGAGAGGGAGAGAGATAACCTGAGAGAGAGAGAGCGGGGAGGGAGAGAGAGAGGGGAGAGAGAGAAAGGGACAGGAGAGAGGGGCAGAGAGAGGGAGGGAGAGATAGGGAGAGATGTGGAGGAAGTGAGAGAGAGAGGGGGAGATGGAGAGAAAGAGGGGGGAGAGAGAAGAGGAGAGGGAGGTCCCAGTTCTATTGGAAGCGGAGGGCAGCCCTGCAAACTGAACACACAAAAAAAACAAGAAGAAATTGATGATGATGACGAAACTGGGTTTCGCCGATCCTATACCGGTCTAGGGTTACTGCGGGTTAACTTGTCTAATTGACGGCGCGGCGAGGCAGGGATCACTGCCTCTTATTAGACTGATGTGTGGGTGAAGGTGGACTTAACGGATGAAAGATGAGAGAAGATGAGTGTGAGGGACGAGACAGGGGGAAAGGATCACCCGCATTAAAGCTGCCGATACACTGATCTCATGAGGCTTTGTGCTCCGAGTTGAGGGTGCAGGAGGTAGGGGGAAGGAGGGGGGAGGGAGAGGGAGAAAGACAGACGGCCTTTTGTCGGCGGAGGAAAGGGGGCGGGAGGGTGTGTGTTTGAGACCGGTGGAACTACAATGGAAGGGGATGGTCCCATCTCCTGAGGGGGCCTAACTGGACTAATTGGTTTGCTACACCTGGACCGGGGGGAGGTGGCTATTCAGCCGGACGGCGGGGTACAGGGGGGGACAGGGGAACAATCACCGTCATCCCTATACTGTTGGGCCACCACTGGACTCGGACAAGTGCTCATTAGTAGGGGTCCAACCCCCCTCTGTGCCCTCCTCAAATGTAACCCCTCAATCTCACCATCCTCCCCATCCTCCTTCCTCCTCCCGACCCCCCCCCCCTCCTCCTCCAACCTCCCCCCCCTCCTCCTCATCCTCCGTCATCTGACAGTAGAGCAGACGCGAAGTTAGGGGATCTTCGTCCGGTCTCTTGTTGGCAACTTCAGAGAGCAGGCCGCATCAGATCGCTCGGCGGGGGTTTAATAGCTGGACAGGGATTAGGCCGGGCAGGGCTAATTAGGGTTCTTCGTTTTATCAATTTTTTCTCCTGGACGGCCCCGTACCAGCGCTCAATGCGGACGGGGGCATGGATGAGGGGGGGGGGGTGGTTCGGCCGAAGCTTCCACGAAGATGACGGCTCGTGGTGGCTGGGTTTCTGTTTGTTTGAGGGGGAGTAATACGTAGGTGGAAGAAGAGGGAAGACCTCTGTCATCTACAGGCTGGCGGTTGATAGCTGCGTCGAAGTGACGAAAACGTGACACCGTGAGACGGGGGGAAAAAATAAGACTTAAGGCTTTGCGTGGTGGGTGAATCAATACAGGAAAGGTTTGCGGTGACACCATGTATCAGGTCTCTTAAAGAAGAGGTGTGGTTCTGAAAAGAACCTGAGTGGTAACTCGAGTCTACTCGACGTTTCGACCAGTATGCCCTGGCCGTCATCAGGAGAAACTCAGGAGAAACTCCTGATGACGGCCAGAGCACACTGATCGAAACGTCGAGTTACCACTCAGGTTCTTTTGCAGAACCACACCTCTTCTTTATTAAGAGACCTTATTGACGATGTCACTGCAAACCTATCCTATACCGTGAGACGGGGGTGTGTGAGTGCATGCTTGATGGATAGATGGATGGAGGGATAGATGGATGGATAGATGGATGGATGGATAGATGGATGGATGGATAGATGGATGGATAGATGGATGGATGGATAGATGGATGGATGGATAGATGGGTGGATGGATAGATGTATGGGTGGATAGATGTATGGATGGATAGATGGATGGATAGATAGATGGATGGATGGATGGATAGATGGATGGATGGATGGATAGATGGATGGATGGATAGATGGATGGATAGATGGATGGATGGATAGATGGATGTTTGGATAGATGGATGGATGGATAGATGGATGGATGGATAGATGGATGGATGGATAGATGGATGGATGGATAGATGGATGGATGGATGGATAGATGGATGGATGGATAGATGGATGGATGGATAGATGGATGGATGGATAGATGGATGGATGGATAGATAGATGGATGGATGGATGGATAGATGGATGGATGGAAGAGATGCTTATAGTCTCAAACAACAGTTCTCAAAGCTATCCTCTCTCTCTTGACTGTCTGTCTGCTTTCGCTTCTCGGCAGGAGGGGGGGGGGGGCTCGCAAACCCGAGTACTGAAGTCCGGTGAGTGGCCTGTCATAGGCTTCAGTCCGTCCCTTAGGATCAAAAACCAGGTCTCAAAGTTATCTATGCAATAATAATTATGCGAACCAAATCCTCCTTGCTGACTAAAATTACCACGACGCAAATATCCCCCAAAAAAATAATTAGGAGGGCCTGACGTTTCGATCCTCGCAGGCCCTTTTCTTCCTCTATATTTTAAGAAAGGTCCTGCTAGGATCGAAACCGTCTAATTATTTCGTTATCTATGCGACTGAATTTTTCAGAGTATTGATTCGACCGACATCTTTAGTCTCCTTCCGGTGTTCAATACCCGTGGACGTAAATCCGAGGATTATGGGCTCATCTCGCCGGTCTATGGCGTCCCTCATTTTACGATTCCATACCGTGCGCCAAACGATGATAGCACCACAACAGGGTGACCCTGTGCCGTCACCAACTCCGTCACTTTTCAATGTCAAACGGGCAATTTAAACGGCAAATCCGACGTTGACAAACCCCGACAATAGCGCCCTCCCAACACGAAGAGAGAAGCGAGACAGCTGGCATGATGTTCCTGTTCTCTCTCTCTCTCTGCACCTGTCTCGTCTCTCTCCCTCTCCCTCTCTCCCCCTCTCCCCCCTCTCTCTCCCTCTCTCCCTCCATCTCTCTATCCCTCTATCTATCCCTCCCTCTCTCTCATTGCTTCTCCCTCTTTCCTCCTCTCTCTCCCTCTCTCTTTTTCTCTCTATGTCCCTCTCTCACTCTCTACCTCTCTCCCCTCTTTCTCTCCCTCTCCCTCTCTTTCCCCCCTCTCTCTCTCCCTCTCCCTCCCTCTCCCTCCTTCTATATGTCTCTCTCCCTCTCTCCCCCCTCTCTCCCTCTCTCCCTCCCTCTCTCTCCCTCTATCTATCCCTCCCTCTCTCTCTCTCTCTTTCCCCCTCTCTCTCCCTCTCTGTTGTTCTCTCTCTGTCCCTCTCTAGCTCTCTATCTCTCTCCATCTCTCTCTTTCTCCCTCCCTCTCTCTCTCCTTCTCTCCCTCTACCCTCTCTCTTTTTCTCTCTCTGTCCCTCTCTCACTCTCTCCCTCCCTCTCTCTCTCCCTCTCCCTCTCTATCTCCCCATCTCTCTTCCCCTCTCTCTCTCTCTCTCTACCTCTCGCTCTCTCCCCACTCTCTCCCCCTCGCTCTCCCTCTCTCTCTCTATCTCTCTCCCCTCTTTTCCCCTCTCTTCCCCTCTCTTCCCCTCTCTCCCTCTCTCTCTCTCTCCCCCTCTCTCTCCCCTCTCTTCCTCTCTCTCTCTCTGACTCGAGAGACAAGGATATCATTACCTTTTCTTTGGTTGAGAGGGGTAAACAACGGGTCTTGGTGAAAGGTGAGAGGTTTCTCATCGATTGACAGGCAGTTGAAGCCTCAGAACTGAGTCCCATGAAGCCAGTGAGTAGGGTTTCCTTCTGCTCGTCAGAATCGGAGCGTTGGGTTGAAGACAGCATGTCTGGTCTTCTCGAGACCGAGAGAAAGTTCTTGATCCACGCCGGATCGGAGGACCAATCCACCAATTATTTGGGACATTAACACATCAACAAGTAATTGAATTCGAGAGTGATGTCTACAAAAAGAGATATTGCAAACTGAAGTCTCGATCGTAGCAGGACCTTTCTCAAAGGCAGGTCAGAAAACACACCCACCGACCGACCGACCAACCACCCATCCAACTAGCAACCCAAAACCAACCTACCAACCAACCAAGTGAACCAAACAGCCAACCTACCAACCAACAACCAACCAACCAACCAACTAGCAACCAACCAACCATCAACCAACCAACGCATCCTAACTACCAACCAACCAACCAAAGACCAAGCTACCAACCAACAAACCAACCCAACTTACAAACAAAAACCAAATACCCAACCAACCAACCAACCAAATACCCAACAAACAACCAACCAACCAACCCAACTACCAACCAACCTAACTACCAACCAACCAACCAAAGACCAAGCTACCAACCAACAAACCAACCCAACTTACAAACAAAAACCAGACAACCAACCAACCAACAAACCAAATACCTAACAACCAACCAACCAACCAACCCAACTACCAACCAACCTATCTACCAACCAACCAACCAAAGACCAAGCTACCAACCAACGACCCAACCCAACTTACAAACAAAAACCAAATACCCAACCAACCAACCAACCAACCAAATACCCAACAAACAACCAACCAACCAACCCAACTACCAACCAACCAACCAAAAACCAACCTACCAACCAAAGACCAAGCCACAATGAACCAAGCAACCAAGCAACCAAGCCACAAACCAAGCAACCAA